>CAKAEH010001525.1:0-210139 GCA_916381525.1 Cercopithifilaria johnstoni
AATGTTTATAGATTTTAAATAATCTTTTTTTTCCAAATTTCAGACATGGTATTACAGAGACGCGTTTAGCAGTAATTTATATTGTAGGCGAAGGTATATTTTCATTTTATAAATCATCTCTTCCTTGAGAGTTCTATCCTTATAAGTACATGCTTTCAACAACGTTTTCAGGAAAAATGTATTATGTATGGCTTCTATCATTCTGCATAAACTTCGCTTATTACAGTGTAGTGATTTACGAAATCATAAAGAGATGGAAAGAAATAAATTCTATCTACGTTTGGAAAAGCAAAGGAACCAAGAACAATAAATAATGACACAATTAGTAAAACTCATACAAATTTTCACCATTAAAAAATTTCCGCTATCGTATTTTAATGAATAAAATTTGAGATATTGATTCTAAGACGTGGCGCGACTTTATTTTCGCTGGGTTAAGTACTACTGAAACAACTCTTCAATAACATTCAGTCACTATATGCAATCAGTATCGCTGCAATGCATAGTGTACCTGAACAATTCAACCATTACCATATTTTTAATTTAAATAAATTTGCGTACAGCAACTATCAAATTTTTTTGCAAAAAGCAAAGTAACATAAATGAACTTACTTCACCAATGCTGTCGTTGAAAAACTTCATCACTTCTTCACCAACACAGTCCTTCGGTATATTACCAACATATACTGTGCGACGGATTTCTTCTACTTTTGATGCTTCTGTATTCGCACTCAGTGTTGGATACGGTGGTAAGCCAAGTGCAGCCAATGTTGGGTCCACTGTAAGCAACTGAAAATAGCATGTCAATTTAAAAAGCTGTCAGCAAAGATTGGGAACTATGACTTCTGAATTTCACCAGCTCATAACAATATAACTCAAACAATTGCTTTTTTTTTGAGCAGATAAGCAGAAATTTTCTTTTTGCATGTATAGATTTAATAAATCACATTTCAATCAATAAAAAACAATTGCTTGACGTGGAAGAATGTTATGAGCTGCAGGTAAAACTTGGTTTTCTTTTCATGTAAAACTAAAAATATAGACACATGTATGCTCAGAACAAGGGCCGTCTTCGTGCTGAGATGCCACGGAGGACCCACCAAATTCCGACTTCGGTATTGCACAATTTGTATTTGTATATGTGGATGTGCATGATTTCACAATTCAATCACTCTATACCAATTTACTGAAATAGAAATTTAAATAAAGATAATAGGACAGCTGCTGCTGAATTTTCCTGTCAAAGCAATCTCCATGAACTTGGCTCCAGAAATAATGGCCAAGAATTCCATCCAGCAAAAGCGATATTTCTCCGTTATTCTGGACTTTTTTTCGAACCTTCAAAAATTTACAGCTTCTCTCAAATCAGCGAAACGCATGTAATGGGGTGGACAAGAGAATAGACACTAATTACTTAAGAATGTAATAGTGAAATCAGATGAGTTCATAAATTATCATAACAAAAATTGTTGATGGATTACAAGTGCCGACCCATCAATTCAATTCAATTCATCAATTTTGTCGATTTAAATCTCCTCAGAAGATTTCATACTGTCTATCATTTGGTAAAACAGACCCTCTAGTGTCTTAATTGATAACTAAATCAGAGATCTTAAGCGACAAACAGCAATAAGCGTTTCAACGGCGATCTGTAATCGACAAAGCTGAAACAAATGAAACACATATTATAGTGTGTTTTCCTAATATCAATGTGGTCAAATTTAAAATACAGGTGAACTGGGAAGAGTTGTTTCATCCTTAAATCTCTCACCTTTACCTTCTCTTTCCCACCTCGATCAGCTGCTCCTAAAAAAGTGGCTTCGATTTAATAATTTGACATAATCAAAAATAAAATAACCATTTGTTGCCCGTCTCCCAAATCCTGGACTTGATTAACAACATTTGGTGGTAATTGACGCTGCCCTGGCCATGCTGGCCCACCTGTTTTCAGTGCTGTATCCTCATCCGGTATTATATCTACAAAAATGTTTTTTATTATATAAAATTTATAGGTCTCATCATGTCATTTGAGAACTAGCGAGTTCAGTCTTATGTAAGTTAAATAATTATCATAATCAAAAGATCTCTGAACAGACTAATAACCTTCCAGCACTCGAGTAAATAGAATATAAATAGAGGGGAGAGGGGAGGGGGGGAGGAAACGAACAAGACTGTTCATGTTTACAGTTCAGCAAAAACTAGCTGTAATATGAAAATTGCCGCTACACAACAATTCATTAATTTCAAGCGGATTCGCTCCAGCTATAAAGAGACAAACAACTTGAAATTTATAATTGGACAGAAACCAAGAATCACCTGATATAGATGGGATGCAAACAAGAGCACGATCGATAAAGACAGTGTTCGTCAGGTGCTGCGCCACTTCGACCGATTTCTGATCTTCAAATTTAACGTACGCAAATTTCTGAGTAAATGTCGATAACTGTGGATGATTATCAGAAGGGTAAATCTGAACGAATTCAATTATTATTGAACAAGCAATGAACAGTGTTACTATCCACGACAAACTTCCTTCTCATCTCTGAGTAATTTCCTTTAGAAACAATCACGAGATAAATAATAAAGCACTCCTCGTCCCATCATTTTTTCGATCTCCCCGCTGGATGTTAGATTCTGGCATCGATAAAAATGAGATCAAAATATGAAGGCGAAAACAGAGGCTAAGAACACATATAACAGCACCTAGAACAAATAATTTTCCTCATATTACGGAAAATTTAAGTTGATGACAGTTTAATTCTGCTAGGTAGTTTAATTCTGTGAATAGATCTAACCTTAAATTCGTCAATTCGTCCAATAAAAGCAAAAAGTTGATATATCTGCTCACGTGTTGCTGTGATCGAAATATTGCTAACATGTAGTACACGAAATCGTGGTTCATCTGCACCCATTGCTGCAAGGAAATTGCAACTTTTTTAAAGCTTCAAACACACAGCACGATCCTAATGAAGAAAGAAAGGTCAAAGAATGGTGCGAACTGACACAAAGAAATAGCCATGAATTCAAAAAATGAATAAAATGATACTTATGGTATAAACATGTATAACATGTGTATTCAAGCAATGGAAACGAGAAGAGTGTAACCCACTCAAGGAATTTGCAAAAACGCATCGTACAACAATAGTTATAGATTGGATGAATCTTTGAAAAGACTATCGAACCGTTAATAAGCTGTATTAAGTAGCAGAAAGGATAACTACTTCTGAATTACTGTGCTCATCATATCATAACTATTCGCTTCTCTCAGCAAAAATCCTCCCAGGATTAAGTGAAATAAGGGCTGAACAAGCTTCCCTTATAGCAAGCTCAAATTAATCAGATTAACGTTTAGATAACAAAAAATATCTAATTAATGTAAAAATGAAGGTTGTTGAGAAAAAGGAATAAAGCAGCTATAAAAGAGGGAGAAATAGATCAGTACTAAACCATAATATCCTTCACACCCAAATTCCACGAGCCCAAAATAAACGCCTACCAATTAATTGAAGTCCGTATTCAGTCCAGTCCTCATCATTACACATCATTACACACTTTATGGTCTCACATATTCTTTGGGACGGTATGCAATAAAGAAATATCCGCAGAGCATGAATTTGTTAATATATGCTAAATGCTATGTCTGTTGTACTAATAATTTGTGATATTTATTATATTCTGGTCCAATTAGCTTCAATTATTTTATTCAACGCACCTTTCTATTACATTTATTTATTATTTTCTTAATTGTTTATCGCATTACTGTATCTAATGTATTCACTTACTAAATCTTATGCAGAAGTTTATCTATCTTACATTTCAAAATTTGCATCTTTTATCATTAATTCATAAGCAATAGAGAAGGGCTAAGCCTCGGTTATACTTTTGTTGCCACTTCCCTTGAGCAGTTCGCTTGTCGATAATGTCAGGTAATTCATGTATTCGATTCTGATGCTTCATGAATCCGACATAATCTGTAGTGCATATCACACGAAAAAGTTATTGTTCGTTAATATTAGGGGATTATTGAGGAATAAGATTTACTTTGCATGTGATTGGAGTGGTACGAAAGAATAGTAAGATCCGGAAAATGAGGAGTAGCATCCAGCTAATAAGCACACAGCGTAGAATGTAAAGTTAGATAAAGATTTTTGTTATACGAAAAGAGATTGACTCTTGTTAATTATAATGTTTTTATGACTACTAAATTTTATAAGTTAGCTTTACTTTCAAAAGATAGTGTTTCAGAAGAAAGGAAAGGTTTGACAGAGAACGAGTTGAAAAATTTACGAGCTCGTTTTAAAAGAAGACAAAACAAATTTTCAACCATAACGTATGAATTTAATGAGATTTGATTTTTCAAATCTTTGAAATTTCCCAATTTTTAATTTTCAAAAATTTTATATTCAATATATTTAGGCCGAATAATACTATCAGTATTAGTGATATTATCTTATAGATTATTTACATTATTACCATTAATCATTGGACCACGATCTCGATTTAATTTCTCTGAAAATAAAATAATAGAAATAATGCTATATATTCATGGGGATTGAAGGTAATAAATGCTATCTCGTTAAATTTTACTTTACCATAAAATCAGCTAATTGTTTCTCATTAATTTCAGCGGTCAAACACAAATAAGAATCAGTGCTGGTACTGCGCCTCAAATGTACACTGCTTGAAATATTTCAAAATTTAAAACTTTCTTTACTAGTTTAATTTTTGATTTTGAAAGGTCTAAAAAAAGGAATAAATTAAATGAAATGGTTTGACTACACATATTTTCATAATTGGTCATTTTACTGTTCTTGGAACAGAAAGACTTTGTTGAATTTAAATTCTATGAGGGCTTATAAATTTCCTTTAGTAGAGAAAATATATATGTGATGCTTTCCTTTATACTATTTCTAAACTAATACATAGAGTTCAATATAATAGATAATAAATTTCAGTGTTACATTTGCGCCCTCTAGTGGCTCTGACGAAGAGGAAGTGTTTGAAAAGGTCGATGTGGAAATTAGTCCGATAAACATTGAGACAAATAAAGGGTGTGTTTTTTGAAAAAAAATAAAACTAAAGAAAGGACACATTCCAAAGTTTATAAACAAGCTGATATGTTATCAGTTCGAATCTTATTATTGTTTAGTGCTTTCCAATGCATTCTTAACCATTTTGATATTCCAAAAAATTGTTGCCGAAAAGTGGTTCTAAAAATGAAAAGTGTAGTGAACTGCCGTAAAATCGAATGTTTTATATATTGAAATATAAATTAAATGAGAAATTATACATGAAAAGTAGCTATGCCTAATGATTTTTCTCAATTATTCGATTAGACACATATGATTTCTTGTTACATATTCCGCCTTTTGTAAATCCCAACTTTTAAAAGATCATTGAGATATGGTAGCGGAGATGGATGGTTTCAGAAGGTTATTTCAGAAGTTCAAAAATTGAAAAGATATTAGTCGGTCAAGTTAAGAGATAACAAATTATCCGAAATCTTAATTACCATACAGCTGATGTTCTACAATTCAGATTAATAATGTCATCATGGTTCCGTAATGTCATCAGTTATTCGGCTATTTTGTTTATACTTCAGGGAGAAAGGTGCGCTTTTGAACAAAGATGCGTTATTACAACCAAAAGGTGCAAATATATTACGAAAGGCAGATACAGTCGCACAAGGGAGCTGTTCGAAAAGCTCAAGTAAAACAGAGCAAGTCACTCAAAGTAGATCAACCTCTTCAACAACGGATTCTATAAACAAACCAGAGGCATCTATATCACCAGCACCACCGAAGAAAAGGATTAAATCAAAAGAGAAAAGTTCTGGAACGATTTCACCTCTAAAATCCAAAACTGTAAAGATAAAGAGCGTTGAATCACAACCAACGAAAATAAAAGGAAAAGTCAAAGAAGGTGTAGATGAAAGAAAAAAGCATGATAGTAAGAATAAAAAGAGAAAAGAAGAGAAAAACAAAAGTCATGGAGAGTTTAAAATCCATGAAAAAAAGATAAAAAGATCAAAAAATCATAAAATAAAAGAAGATATAAAGGATATGCAAGAAAAGAAAGGAATGGGAATTGTGTTGACAAAAAGCGAAGAGAAAAATCCGAAAGACATAAAAGTGTTGCATGCAAATGTGGAAGGATTGGAAAATGTAGTAGCATTGGAGAATGAGAAGTTAATAAAAATTTCAGGAAAACAAGTAAAGTCGGAGACATCAAAGTTCAATTCATATAAGGTATCCATTCATATAAGGTATTTTTACATACTTATCAAATCCCTTTGCTGTTTTGCAAGATCAATTAATTAACTGAACTTATTTTTTTTAAATGTTTTAAAAGAAGTGAAAGGATTAAAAAAGGAAATGTCAGCTGCTAAAATTATGGGCGTTGGACAGTCTCTTTCGGGTCTAAGGAGACTGTTCAACGTCCATAAATTAAGCTTGTTTTTTTTATAATTAACTTAATATCTTTTGAAAATTCCGGAAAGCATTTCTAAAACAAATCGTATAAAATTGAATTAATACAGAGACATCTGCTTCATTGCTTAACAAAACAACAACATATTATGAATGAATGTGAGATATCTGTGATAGATATTCATAAATTGTATAAAAATGAAATTTAAGATATAAGAAAATGATAGTGATTTTCAGTCACCAATTAAAGCAGAATCATTACCAGCAAATATTTCTTTAGGTAAGTAATTACTTTATATGTTTTAAATGTTTTAAGAAAAACCGTGATTTTAGAAATTTCCAAGAATTGGCAAAAGCACTCCGTCGGAAATTATCATAAATAGTGCTAAAAGATCGGTCATTGTTAACATCACTTTAACTTTGTCTTAAATTTTTAAACGTTAATTGATTATAATCTAGAAGGATATCCACAAAACACATCTGATATTAATTTGTTGCTAAAACCGATCGAAATGACGAAAAAAGACCAATTACTGTATGAAAAAATGGACGATGAAATTGTGTTGGATACCAATTTGCTACAATCATTGGCTACTGATTTAGTGACAGAATCTAGTAAAGTGAATAAAGATATAATAGGTAAAATATTTGAGAACATAATTTTTACATAAATTCAATTTGTTTCGATGCATTGAATTTGTACTTAATGTTGATCTCTTCAATTTGTTCACTTTAGAAATCGTATCAAAAATATTAGACTAAAATAATATGCATAATAATCAACGAAGAAGGTTATTTAATGAAAAGAAATTATGAACTGCAGGAGAAGATATTGCTAAAAAGTTAATTGAAATCGAGAAAAATGACAAACCATTAATAGAAGATCATATCAAAGATGAAAAAGAGGTCTTACATTTGTCTAATCACTTTGAACATAATTCTGTTTTAATTTGAAATCATTAAATTTGAATGCTTCAAATTGGTCATTATTGTGAAATCACAAATTAACAATATTTAATGGAAGTTTATAAAAAATTCACATTCTTATCACTTATCTATGCAGGTTGTAATATCCGAGACTGCAAGGAGAATAGTAGAAGCATTAACATCCAATCAAGTCCTTGGTAAAGTACTAACACCGGAAGAAGCTACTATTTTAAGAGATTATTTCAGTCGAAAAATACCGCTAAGTGAACAGGTTTTTCATAAATTACTACCGCAAGTAAAGATTCAGAGAAGAATGAAACGGTTGGTTAATAAGAAAAATTGAGGAATACTTCAGACATTTTCTTTCGGTTTCTAACTTTAAATTACTTATCGTTTAATTAGCTGAGAAAGTTTGTCATCATGTGTTTATAATTTTCACTGGACATATATATTACACCTAAGAACTTACAAATTAACCTTTTATAATTTTGGTTCTCAATTTGTCCTGAGAAAATCACTGATGTTTGATTATTAACGTGTTGACAAATGATAAAAGATATAAATGGATTAACTAATATTCTATGACAGGTTCTTGCAACGTTGGATACAGCACTTGACAAAATTTTATGCCGCGCATATGAATTTTATGATGATAAGAAAGAACTGGATGCATTCCTAAAAGATCGAGATTCTGCAAAAGGAAAACTTCTCGATGCACTTATAGCCAAGAAGTCAAATTATCTAGCTGATTTAATGAGTGATGCTAGTTTCTATGCTGATCGAATCAGTAAAGGATTAATTGATGTTTATAAATTAGCAACGGAAGGAATTCTAGGTAAGTGTATGAAAATAATGTAGGGAAGGGGATAAACAGAAACATTGACGAACCGTTGCTTAAATATTCCTTTGATTCTAAAGAATTTTAATTCTCTTTTCTGGAAAATAGATTCCTTTTATTTATTCATTTCAATTCTATACTGTTTCCAGTTGCTCGTGATAACTTGCAATACATGCAAGCTGCAGTCGGCCATACATATCGCTATTCCAAAGATATGGCATACCGTGGCGCTGCACTGACTTACGAAACAGCTGCACGCGGCAAAGAATTGGCCGAAATTGGTGCTTCCGTTGGCGCACAAATGACATATGATGCGGCAAAAATGACATTAGATGCTGCAGTTCGTGGGAAAGAACTTGCAGAACAAGGTGCAGCAATCGGCACAAAAATGACATCCGATGCCGCAAAAATAACGTTAGATGCTGCAGTTCGAGGAAAAGAACTTGCAGAACGAGGCGCAGCGATCGGTACAAAAATGACGTCTGATGCCGCAAAAATGACGTTAGACGCTGCAGTCCGAGGAAAAGAACTTGCAGAACGAGGCGCAGCGATCGGTACAAAAATGACGTCTGATGCCGCAAAAATGACGTTAGACGCCGCAGTCCGAGGAAAAGAACTTGCAGAACGAGGCGCAGCGATCGGTACAAAAATGACGTCTGATGCCGCAAAAATGACGTTAGATGCTGCAGTCCGAGGAAAAGAACTTGCAGAACGAGGCGCAGCGATCGGTACAAAAATGACGTCTGATGCCGCAAAAATGACGTTAGACGCTGCAGTCTTCGGAAAAGAACTTGCAGAACGAGGTGCAGCGATCGGCACAACAATTGCATCTGATGCCGCAAAAATGACATACGATGTCACTAATCGCGGTAAGGAACTTGCAGGGCTTGGCGTAGCAATTGGAGCAAAAGTGACGCAAGATGCTGCCTCCAAAGGATTGCAAATTGCAGAAGGAACAATTCACATTGCTTCTAAAGGTATCATCAGGCTAGATTTCTTAACATCCAAAATGTAAACTTTAATATCTGTTTCACTCAAAAACTTTTGGATGTGTAAATATCTTAATGAGATCTGCATAAATATGAAATTAAGGGAAGGAAATGGTGAAAGACAGTTTGACAGCAGTAAGCAGTACTAGTCTTGATCTCTCCGAGACCGCTCTTGAAAGTGCACTTGAAGCCACTAAACTGGTAAAACAATTCCACATCTTGCCTATTTTTATAAGTTCCTTCATCTTTGTAAGTTCCTTATAAGTTCCTTCATAAGCTGTAAGTTCCTTATAAGTTCATAATTTTTATAAGTTCCTTCATAAGCTGTTCATATAAAACGATTACTTTTTTAGCTGTGCAACATTTGCGCTCATTTGTACCTCATTAGTACTTGAGATCATCCCAAGAGAATAGCTAGACGGAAACATTAGTAAAGTTTTCAGTTTAACTGAACTGTGGCCGATTTCGCTAAACTAATGTAAGATACAATGATGTTTTGAATTGCATGCCATAATATCTTGAAGTTTCTTTCCATAAGAAACAAAAATTCCTCGAAACAGCAGTACTCGCAATTGAAATTTCTTGAAAGTTAAACCGCAAGTAATGTAACCCGTTTTTTATGGGGTAGTGAGATGAATATATCAGGAAATATCAATCCTATATCTCCATCTAATTGATAGTAATGCTTTGATCGATGCAATTGTAAACTTAATCATATTCATCAAAGCATTGAACTGCTAAAATCTGTGTTATCAAAGTTTTTCTAACTCTACTGCAACAGAAGTGAAAGCAAGATAAGCAGTTCATTCCTGTTAACACGCTAATTGCACGCTACAATAAAGCATAATTAAGCTCAACTTGTTTCATCAACTTTCCATTTTTCAATGAGGGATATCCTCTGTAAACGAAAATAATTATTCTTCTCTAACAACAAACAATAAATGATTTCACAAACACAATATACGAACCAAATAAGTAGGCTATAAAGTAGAAAAGTAATTTTGTCACAAAACTTCATCTATTTCATTTAAACATAATTAAAGCCTAATTTGCATTGTGTAAAAAATGGATGAATACTTTTATAGAATTTCGTTTAGGTTGGTAAAAAAGTACAAGATTTTACCGGTGCAATGAATCAAGCTAAATCGGGTACACCTTCATAGTTTCTAATTCCTTATCACTAAGAATAAATCAAAGATGGTTAGAATGTACAAATTAGTACATTTCTTTCATAATTTCCATCATTTAAGTGAATTTAATTTAAATATAAAATTGATTTATATTGAATGAATATGAGATAGCTACAAAGAATTTAGTATTTCAGAAATTCAAAAATCTAGCGAATGGTTTTTGTCATTTTTTCAACCATCTACAACGACATCTGAAACATCAAGTAAGTTTCAAAGTACAGGTTATCATCAAAGAGATCTTACATGTCGTTTTCGGGCAATGGTTCAAATTTATTTCCACTATCATAATTGTTTGGAAAGATTGATATTGGGATACAATAAGGCTTAGCTTGATGATAGTTCTTCGAGACGACTCATACAGCAATGCGAATTATAGGCACTTTAAAAGAAGTAGAAGATAATGACGACGACTCAAATGATGACGAGAGCGATAAGGATGAAACAAGTTTATCATCAAATAAGAAAAGTGGAGTGGTGGATGAATAACAATAAAATTAAAAAACATATTTCTCATTCACAGATGTATGTAATTGTTTGAAGTCTTAAGTAATTAATTTATTCTTATCACTTTCCATCTTGATAAATAACCACTATGTTCATTCGTGATAATGTAAAGTACATTTATTTAGATTAGGATTCCATCAACAATCTCCATGGCTACTCAACATTCAACAACATCTTGGCTTACAGCACTTGCATCATCTCTCTGTTATTTTTAAATGTTCAGATTTTGTGGAAAAAAAATTAAAGTAAAGAATCGCAAGCAAACTGATGAATTCTTCAAAAATAGAAAGGAACTATACAAATGAAATGTTAACTGATAGCATACATAGAAACAGAATACTTAGTTGATACAATGCCGTTGCATTCCAACCGTCGCTCGCCAACCAGGGACGTATTTTTGAAGGGGAAAATGGGGATGACCCGGCTTTCCGCGGTACAAGTTCAAGGTAAAGATGTTGGGTATGATTTGTGATAAAGTTGGTGTGAAAAGATCACTGGAGGGATAAATGAAGATAAACTTGTTTTGTTGACCTTTTTGCTGCCATGTCTCAAAATATATATGTGATATTTTTGTGTTATTTAAAGGAGAGACTTGAATGTGAAATAAGTAAATGTGATGATGGGAATCGAGTTCATGTTTAATATCCACTAATGAATAAGTTGAATACCCATTTAAGTCCCTTCCTTCAAGCTTTATTTTTTTGATTTATGTCGTTTTTTTTTTTTTAAATTCACATCAAGCACGTTTTTATTTGATCTGCTATAATTCATATTTTGATTCCAAAAACAGCTTTAGTGAACTAAAGATTATAATCAAGAATAGTGATGGCTGTACGGTTGTTTGGTCGCGCTCATTTCGTAGACCTAGAAGAAGATGGTAATGCTGTAACAAGCCGTCAAAATACATCCTCTGTCGCAGTTGGCATCACAGCTGATAATTGTTCTGTTTGTATTATTGGTAAAGTTTTTTATTAATCAATTTTTTCGGTTCAGATGAATAGAATGGAGCGAAGCAAGTAGTTGGTAATATTCAAAAAGTTGGAATTTGCTCAAGTTATTTCAGATGAGGACGAGGTTGAATTATGGAGGTGGCCTATTCCAATGCTGAATGTATTCCGATTAGGCACCATGATGTTAGGTTTCCTGGATCGGGAAAATGATATGAAAATTGGAAGCACAAAGATTTTACATTTTAGAAATGCTAAGGGTATGTTTATCTTTACTGGGTTATTTATTATTGTAAGAAATCCCATTTGCTGCATTGTTTGCAGATAACTTTGCCACCTGTCTTATATTAGTTTTCTTTGAATTTTGCAGTTTTACTTGTGTTGACGGTAACGTTTTTGTTACTGCTAGGGGATTTTTTGCAACTGAAATAATTGACTACGCATTAATTATGGCGAAACATTAATCTTAAAGGAGATTCTTTCACTAGTATCAATATTAAATAATTTTAGAAATGTCCGAATTTTTAACGGCTCTTAAAATGTGCCAGGCGCTGAAATCTTTGCGACCATCATCACCGGTAAACGATGCTGAAAAAGTATCAGTATTTGATGCCCGAACCGAGTATGCATCGGCTACGCAGTATTTCCAGTTCTATGGGTACTTTTTTTTGGAATATAAAACAACGCATTTTACTTTTGATTTAAAAAATTGGAATTGCTTCTTTTTGTAAGGCTATTTTGAGATTCGAAACATTCCGTGATGGTAAGACTGTAGCATTCTAAATTCTGTTGAAGATAGTGGAAATAAATGAGAAGTTGAGAAATACTAAGAGATGGGTTTTGATTCACAAAATTAAGAAAGTGTTCACTTTTTAGATATTTATCGCAGCAGCAGAACATGATGCAAGATTATGTACGAACATCAACATATCAACGAGCCATTCATATAAATGCAAAAGATTTCATTGATAAGGTTAAAACTTGATAGACTTTTTTTGATCGCAATATCAATAAATGGTAACCTCGTAATTGTTTTTTGTGTAATAAACCTTTTAAAGGTGGTATTAGATGTGGGAGCAGGAAGTGGCATTCTTTCATTCTTCGCAGTACAATCTGGAGCTCGTCATGTCTATGCTGTGGAGGCAAGTTCAATGGCAGTACATTGTGAAGTTAGTTTCTTTATATATGTGGCATTTTGTATGTATACATGATTAGCAATAAATAAATAAAAAATCGAAAAAGAAGAAATGAGATATTACTTTGACTTGGAAAAGTTTTAAATTTTCAGGAACTTGTGCGACGTAATAACTTACTCCATAAGATAACAATTATTGCTGGGCGAGTAGAAGACATCACATTGCCGGAACCTGTAGATATCATTATATCAGAACCAATGGGATACATGCTTGTAAACGAACGAATGCTTGAAAGTTATATTCATGCAAGAAAATTCCTTAAACCAGGGGGTACATTTCAAATATTGCTATCCTATACAACTAATCCATGTTTTTTTTGTGCGAGGAATGATATAACAAAAACTACTTTCAAGTAATTTTACCCTCTTATTTTTTGTATCGATTCATTCGTTTTTTTGATAGAACGATAACTGCTCATAGAACATGTCAAGCACACTGATACACCACATACTTTTAAGTGTCACACTGCAACAAAATTCTTACATTAATCTTAAGTGCTGCTTTTTTTTCATTCACTTGTTTCAATTATACTTACTTACTTGATAGGCAGAATGTTTCCATCTCGTGGAGAATTACACATTGCTTTGTTTAACGATGAAGCTCTTTACATCGAACAAACATCAAAAGCAAATTTCTGGTGTCAGGAAAGTTTCCATGGTGTCAATTTATCCAGTCTGCGACCTCAGGCACTTGCTGAAATATTCAAGCAACCAGTTGTGGTAAGTGTGTAGTGAGAACGGTGCACTATAAACATTTTTCTTTCTTAAAGATATGTGTATACTTTGTTAGTACTTTGTTATATTTTATTAGAAGGTTTCTCCTTCCTAGTAGGATATGCAAGTTATTATGTCCTTTTTTTTAACTCAGTTATTTCTTTTTTGTTGAGATTGATCTTTTCAGGACACGTGGCACGTGAACTGTCTAATGTCGGGAAGTGTTAAATGGACCATAGATTTCGAAAAGGATCCTGAGTCATTGCTGCATAAAATCCACGTACCGTTTGAATTCCAAGTCACGAAAGCTGGACATGTTCATGGTATCGCATCCTGGTTCGATGTTGCTTTTATTGGTTCAACGTGAGTTTTAAATTTTATTATGACATTAATCAAAGAAAGCTAAATAATACGGAACCTAATCATTATAATGTCTTTTTTTTCATTCATTATTCAGTATATTGAATCCTAACTAGCAGATTAGTAGAATATTTGTAGTTTTCAATTTTTTCAAGTTTTGATTTGATAAAAATGAAACACTTGTGAAGAAATAAAGAACTTTCGTTCTAGAGTAATGTTTCTTTCTAGATTTCTAGAGTAATGTTTTTAGAGAAACAGTTTGGTTGTCTACCGCACCAACAGAACCCTTAACGCATTGGTATCAGGTTCGATGTCTTTTTGACAGACCACTGATGGTTTATGCTGGCCAGATTGTCCGAGGTGCTATCAGGATGCTTGCTAATGAGAGGTAATTGTGGAATTTTCTAGTAATTTAAACCAGTTATTCAAAATGTCAGTTTATTCGACAGGAAATTATTTGTTAAAAAGTAAAACTGGATGAAGTTTGAAATCAAATACAATTAAAAAGAAATAAATCGAATATAAAATCGAGTTGAAGTCTTCATGTTATAAAAACTCTACTCCACCTGTTTCCCATGTATTGACTAGTTAACAAAAGAACGCATTAAACACATGTTCCAGGCAGAGCTATGATGTTGAAATATGGGCGGAACTGGGGCAAACTCGAGTTAGCAACGCTTTGGATTTGAAAAATCCGTTGTTTCGATATACGGGCACAGCAGTCCTGCCTCCTGCTGGTTGCGCTAATGATTCTCCTTCCGACGCTTTGTTGCAGAATACTGGTGAGTTCTAAATCATTAGAACATTTCAACTTTTCATTTGGAACTTTCCGTAAAAATTATTAAGTTTTTCTTTATTTATATGGAATACAACTTCGATATGTTTAGACAGATTTCGTAGCAGCTAATAGTCAAGTGCAATAATTAGCTTAAATAATGCAAATAATGCTTTCTCTTCACAGGTACATCATGTTGAAATTTTAATTTCGGAAAATCTTCGTGCTTAATTTTCTTCGAAGTAATACTTTGGCTATGGGTTTTTGAGCTACAATTTTACTCATTACGGAAAATGTTCAGGATGACGTCTTTACTTGAGCACAGTGTGGAAAATTTTTGCTATGAAAAAATAAATTATATATACAATTTAGGGTTGCTATCGAACTTAACGACAGGTCAGATGGATTATTCGATGCATAACATGATAAATGGTTTTGCTGGTGGTTACTGTGGCACCCACACAAATGCGACGAATCCTGGAACATCTGCTGCTGCTGATGTTCCTTTAGCTGTTGCTGCACAGATGGTCCATACACAAGATGTGAACCGCGATATTTTTCGGATACGTAAGTTTGAATGCTTATAAAATTGACTGGTAATTCATCAAAAATACAGAGAAATCACTGATCGTTTTCACTGGATTAGTTATATCAACTGAACTATTTTTCTCTGTGAATATCTGCTCAGAAATTCAAAGTCAATACACAAAAGTGTACGTTCGGTGGAGCTAACAATACAATGAGTAAAAGTGTTTTTCAATCCTTCAATTTTCCATGCATACTAGGTCTCATTTTACATGTAGAACATTTAGTGAGAGCTGGAGACATTAAAGTCAGTTTAATAGTCGTTTTAATAATGGTGTCAAAACATTTAGCCTAATGATATCAAAACATTATTTGAGATAAGGGCTTAAGGACTAAAATTTCATTTTTTCTTGGAACATCGATAGTATTACTTAAAGTTTTGGTTGTATGCACTTTGCATACGAAATAGTGTATGAAGCAAAATTTATAATTTTTTTTAGTCACTCAATCACATTCTCAAATCATGCAAGGTCAGAATGTTATGCAAGCAGGGCAGTGATTTTATCAACAATTTTTGGAGCATTTCTTTTTTCTTTCAGTCCATATTTTTCATGTTTGCGTTGATTATTTGATTATTGGCATTTATTTTCACTCGTTGTTTATTGATCGTTTTATTAGGACAGTTTTCATTGTTTAGAAATATGGATCATGCTGAGAACAGTTTGAAATTTCGAAAATTTTTAGCAATTACTGATCTCATGAATTTTTCCATGGGCGTGTTTAGTTGCATTGTTCTTGCTTCTGATTTAATTTTTGAGATAAGGATAGAATATAAGATATGGATTTTATTAAGCGATTAGAGCACTAAAGATGCGAAATTCGTAGTATAGTGATATTATGTGAGTATAAAACTTTTATGAGCATTTTGCCATTTAGCTTTTAGAGTTGTCTGCACATTTGAATACTCTTTGGTAAGCTTAAATGAAATAAATGTGTGTGACTGATAATTAGCAAAGATATTGTTAGAAATGACATTCATGCCGAAGTCTTTTTTGTTGAATTCACTCTTTGTCAGTTCATTTGCATAGTAGCCGGTCCGGGAGCGATGGTTGAAAAGTCTCTTATTTTTATCAATTTTTTACAATATGCAGAACTTCTGCCTTATCGAGGCATATATTAATTATCACATGCAAATGATATCAAAGGACTACGATTGGAACATTTGAGTTAAATATATTTAGCTTAAATGTTCCAATCACGGTCTCTATCTCGATGACTTCTAGTTGGCTTGCTTTATTAAATACATAATGCAATGGAATAAAGGAGAAAATGGCCATCCTTTTATTACTCGGTTTCGAGATGACTTATACTTTCTTTAATGAAATGTATGAATGTTTGAATCTTTAAATGTCCCTTCGGAGTCAGTCAGTATTTGTTGGATGCTGTATTTTAAAGACCGAATAACCATAAACATATTAAATAATAACTTATGAAATATGAAAATGTTGAGGAATACTTTTTGAATTTAATTGAACGTGGTGATTTTCGATCAAAATTTGTCTCTTGACCTCTTTATCAAATAAAGAATCCGTGCTGTGAGAGGATATCCTGAAACTAGTCCTTTCCTTGTTTTCAGTGGATGACATCACAGAAAACGGGTGGTGCAGATAATTTCTATTATTTCGCCTACGGTAGCAATTAACTTGAACAGAAACTTTTACAGGTAAGTAATAATTTTTTGATAAAACCTTTAACATGGTATTTTTTTAAGATGGTAAAGAGTTTTCCTAAAAGATAATATAGTCAAGTTCATGCTACATCTTGCATAACATGTGGTTTTTAGTTTGCCTATGATGGAAAAGATATTCACCGAAAAAAATTTTAATTTCTGAATGATATTACATTAGAGTGATTTTCATTATGCTTTTTTAGATCTTTGTATCTAGTAATGATTTTATTATACAAATCGAATCTGCCAAATATGCTAGCACAGGCTAATTTCTAATTATCGGTTAGAATTTTACAGTCATGGGCTAAGATGGATGGGAGCGTAACATCAGCTAAGATGGATGGGAGCGTAACATCAGGAGCTGTCAGAAAGGGATGAAGTCTTGGGATGCATGTAGCATCTCGTACTTTAGGATGCGTTTACTTTAGTCGTTTTCTGATGAGTTAGGCATACAAGAAGCGATTATCATCCACTTGATGTATTTCTATACTTAGATGTTAGGATTTAAACATCTGATTTCGGAGCAGAATTGCATACGTAGAAGCTTAAATGTTAAAGCCAAATTATACGGGTCTTTTTTACATTTTCGAAATTAATTGCTAGCCGTTGTTTCATGAAACATGATCATCATGTTAATGTATGAATCGATCCAGTGTATCGAGCTGCATTCCTAAACCGTACTGTAATTCCACATTGTGAGATGCAGTAGTATTCTTGTTTGATTTCGCTGAAAAAAATAGGAGAAATGCGTCATTTATGTTGCAATCAGGAATTATAATGGTAAATAAATTTGGTTTTTTAGTGGATGTTAAGGTTGAAAATTCGACGATAACCTGTCGCGCTTATCAGTATTCGAATCTCGTCAGCGGAAACTTCATCGCCTCATTATAAATTGCGTTTATAAATTGAAATGTCATCGAACATTTCTTGCCTTTAAACTACATCGAAAAGTTAAAAACAATTAAAAATAATGATTAAAAAGTCCAATAACAATTGAGTTAACGTTTTGAAATATCTAAACTTTAGTACTTAAATAGTTAGGGGTTATATTAGTTTGGCCTATATAGATTTCTCCAGATATCTCGAAGTTGTCATAGTATCGATGGCACTTTGTGAATGCAAATGTAGTAGTGCCTTGTGTATTCCCAAGTTTAAAAAATTCAGTTTATGGTGTATCAAAGAAATCATAATATAATCCGTGAATGCGATGTACTTATTTCGTTCCTAAATTCTGTTTTATTCACTCATTGAATATGCCAGTATCACTAGTATGCTTTATCGATCCTAACCACAGTAAAGTATAAAGCGGATTCCTTCTGGTCTGAATGGTACTTATAAATTGTTTCATTTCATTGTTTAGGCTTTTCTTGGATGTGTCCTCTGCCTACTTTACTTTCTCATTGATGAGCTTTTTAGTGTCGAATAGACACTTCTGTCCTGATCAACAAATGTTTTATGCTAAAACTATTAGTGAATGTCTTCTTAACTAAAAATGATGGAAAACTCAGGTCTTACAATTTCAATACAATTTGCAACCCATTTTTCTAAACAGGAACTAATTGGCACAGTTTTCCGGTTGTCGCTATCTTCTTTTCGTTTAGTTACCATATTTCAAACTCACAATGCTTTACCGTTGTGAAGGCTCATATTTCGATCATGCAACGGAAACTACTAGTTTTATTGTCAAAGTCGGTAATATATGTGTAATTGAGATTTATAGGGATAGCTTCATACATCTAAGTGTAGATACATAAAAAGCGCGTATCCTTTGTACTTTTTTGATTTCCAGGCAGATCGTGCTAACTTCATCGTTACTTTCGTTATACTTCCATTTTTTACTTTTGTTACTTTCATTAATATTTTCTATATGAATTTAATACCGTTTGAACATCACCATTCAATTGTAAACATTTTTCACGTACACACACGTGTTTGTTAATTGAAAACATGAGATTATTGCAATGATTGAATAGCTGCTTCATGTTTTAACTATTATTGTTGAAATAGTTTCATCTTCAACCAACAGTAGCATAAATTCTGAAGTAAAGAGCATTGACTTATTATGTGAAAAATTGATAGTAAAGAAATTTTCTTTGTAACAATCGATTAATTTGGCTTATGAAAAGATGATGAAATTGAATATTGTAAACTAGCATGTGAATTTCTTGAAATGAGATTCGTGAAAACATTATGATGAAATTATCGTCATAAGAACTAAAAAGAAAATCAGAAATGATTGATTGATAAAGAAAATATAGATGATAAGAGATAAGGAAAAATAAAAAATGGAAATAAGATTAAGATACATATACAATGATAAGTATTATAATAAAAAATTTTATATACATGCCAAACTTCTGATATTATCATCTTACGATTAGAAATTCTTCGATATTTTCTTTTTACGAAAAACTTCGTCCAAGCTTTTTGCTAACTATTTGTTAGAAGATCTATAAATATATCTTTTACTTTTAATTTTACTATTACTATTAATTGTCTTTTATTATTAATTGACTACTCATTTCACACCTGGATACATATTGCGCTTATATTATTGACATCAAAAGTTTACTAGTTACTAGAAGCATCCATGAAATCTATCCAAGAAAACAGATATATCAAAAGGGCAGCATAAGTGCAACCAAACATGATCAGCAGAGGGTTATTAAAAACTTATGGTAAGAACCAATAGAAGGAAGAGTTGATTTGATCAAATTAAAGAATGTAGCTATCTAAATCTTGAAAAATTGAATGAAGTATAATATCACTGTTTATAGCCAAAAAAAGGCCTGTGCAAAATATGGAGTAAGGTTCATGGATAGTAGTACAATAATTGCAATATTAGCATACTAGTATCTTCGAGGAGGCAAATATTAATCTAAAATTTGATTAATATAATCTGATAGCATATTGCTTGGCCAACAAAATATTGAGTAGCAATAGACAAAATACTTTGAAATAAAATTTTTAGCATAAAATTGATTAGATTTGAGAAGCCACATTCAAAATGTTATTAACCTTTGCAAATAAAGTTTTTCAGTTTCTGCATGACAGTCCTATCTATCAGAATCTCTGTTTTCTGAATCGTTGTATTTCAATTTCTTCGAAAATTACAGTTTGGAAGTTTTTGAAATCACAATCTTTTTTTCTTTAACTTTAACTTAAACTCTTGCAAACTTTACATACTGCTAAAGTTTTTTGCAACAATTTCTTATTTATTTTATGTTGAGATTTTTTAATGATTTAGCATAATCAGAATAAATAGAAAATCTCAGAAAATCCGATCCATCAATTTTATTTTATTTTAACTAAATTAAACGTTAAGCTGAAAAATTAATCACAAACAGAATTGTAATTTCAACATATGCCAAAAAAATCTAATTTCATAATTTAATTAAAATTATAAGTCTAAGTATACCTCTAAGCAGCAGCAAGTCTAAGTATACGTAAGTCTAAGTATATATATCACGTCTAAGTATATATTTAAGTCTAAGTATACGTATCATAGCAGCAAAAATAATTTATCCAATAGGAATTGATGAAATATTTAAACAGCAAATTTTTTCAGATTTAAAATTAAGCCATCACAAATATTTTCTTATTACAATTGAACGAATATATCTATGCTAAATTTGATAAATGTTATCATTGTTTGTATCACTAATAGAATCAAGAAAAGTACTGTTATTGGAAGCATTTCAAATTTATATTTTAGTTTCAATTAATGAAGAAAGAAACTAAAAATAAATTCTATACTGAATATTATTTTATTATTAGAAGGAACATGAACATTAATTTCCGCTTTCTCATAATAACATTCTTACATAAAAGGAATACGGTATACAGAGATTAAAATTAAATTAATAAAAATGCTTCAGCTTTTTCTTTTCATGCTTATGTTTAATTTCGGATTGAATTTGGTGAAGGGATAACTTCTTCTTCCACTGATGGTCCAGGTGATGAGTTCGTTGCATTCATATTATCTTAAAAATATTTTATAGTGTTACTGTAGCTCTTTTCTTTCTTTATCAAATCAAAATTTGATCCAAAAAAAATTTTGCATCAATTATTTCGAAATTTTGATTAGCTTTAAATTATAATTAAAGCAATAAACATTTCAACTTAATCGTATAAATTAATTGATACTAATTATTTTTGAAGCAATTTATATGAATTATTTTTTCTTTCAAAAAATATTCTCACCATTTCTAAAATAGTTCAAACTATCAGCTTCAATTTTCGGTCTGCCCATTGCTTGCCTACAAAATAGTGAAGTCTATCACTTAATTATATTATATATTAAAATATTAAATGAATTATAATAATTTAATTTCTTTCATCAATTTTATTGGAATGGCTTTTACAATAGAAATGAATAACCGTAACGAGAAATCTCGGACAACATCTTCATTCATTTTTCGATAACCACTTCTAGTTAAATGATGGATAATTTTAGGATTATAGCATTTTGGATCGGAAACCATTCGAACAAAAAAGAAACGTTTCTGTGATAATGATGCCTTCTGTTTTCGTTTCAAAATTTCATCTTTGTCAAAATTCTTTTGATTTGATTCCTAAAAGTTTTATTTTATAATAGTAACAAAATAAAGCTTCTTTCCTTTCTCTTTCTTTTTTGCTTATTTTTAAACAAGGTAAATTAAAGGTAAGACTTATCTCTCCAATTAATTCTCCTTTCTCTTCTATTGTTTCCAATTCCTCATCTTCAGCAAGTGGACATGAAATCGAATTTTCTGCAAAACATTCAACTTCTTAGACAATGCACATTTAAAGCTCATAAAAGCTTTTTTATAGCAAATAACTTAAAAAGCATCATTCTTGTCCTCTTTTTCTTGGCTAGCTTACAACTAGAATTTCAAGATATTGATTTCTATGGCTTATATAAGTATATGTTTGATTTAATTTATAGATAATTTAGGTGCTGTTAAATTGTTCATGAACATTTATTTCGAGCAAATAAATTATTTTGTCATTTGTATTCCATCCAATTTTGTTAATTAATAAAGCAATGAAATTAAATTTTGATATGATTTAATTAAAGCGAATAGTTTTTACTACTTATCATAAATTATTAATTGATTTTTAAATATTTCAAAAATTTTTTTTGTAGAAATAATTGTGGTATGAACTCAAAATTCAAACTTATTCAACATAATGATAGAATAGAAGAACGGGAAAATGATACTATAGATATGTCGAGCTGTTTGTGAAATTAATTCGTAAGCAAATTGAATATCTTTCTCGGTGGCATGTTCAGCGCACACACAAAAACGAATCACGAAACGTCCATTCAACGATGCTGGTACCATATGAATACGTCCAGAAGAATTTAATCTTCAATTATTGACTCATTAAGAATATGTTAAAATGTTACAATATTAGAAGATCTGAACAATGTCAAAGTTTTGGAAAATATTTGGAGCAACTGTTATAAGAAAAGATAGCCGATCTAATCATATCAATTAGATTTTGAGTTTCTTTTCAAAAACTGTTTCCTGGAATTCAACATTTCTTTTCGTCTACATATCAGGAATAATAACTATAATGAAATTTTGCAAACTTGGTGAGGAGTTCTTGATTCATTTCTTCCGAAGCAATCATCCGAAAACAAACCAAACCAAGGATTACTTCACCAACAATTTCAAAAATATTATCAGCCCGTATTAGTTGTTCGAATAATTTTGCCAAACGACAGTGCTGTAAGTGTAGAAAAAAATCGCTGTTAAATTGTCAAATGTCAACTTTTAACATCTTATTGGATGGAATTCACGAAAAGACAAGATTGGAAATTTAAACTCTACTAAAACGGCTGCAAGTTTTTTTGGTATTAGATATTTTAATTTTATCAACTTTTACAGGCCTCATTCCTGAAGGTCTTTTTTTATAAGCTTTCCATAATGATATTAAATTTCTCCTCAATTCTCTTCTACACAGCTTCATTCGTCCGTTGCGCACTGACCACAAATGATAAGTGGTCAGAAAATACAGCACTGTTAAGCCAAACGATTTCAATAAAAGTAATCACTTAAAAGTAATCACTTGGACAGTAAGTAATTCTTAAGTTCTTCATATGAAAAAGTATCAAACCCTGCGAATATAGTTTTGCAATCCTTCGACACCATAAACTCGAATTACAAACCATAATTTTAGCGATCGAAAACGACGGCTAAGTGGTATACTCCAATGACGATAGTCAATTGCCTTGTCTAGATTCAGTTTTAAATAATACAGCAAAACAAATATCAAGGATTGTAAAATCTCAAGAAGTAGAGATCTTCTGGATTAGAGCAGAAAAACTCAGCACTCTTATCAACAACTATGTCGAGGTTTTCTGTGATATGATAAATTAATGATATGGAAAAAAATTTTGATAAAATCAGATTTTTAGAAAATATTGAAATTTCAGAAATTTATCACAAAAAATGAATACCTGTCCAACTGTGTTGCAAATATAGCGGATCAACGACTAAAGCTTGTGTTAGTTTGTAGCGATCTTTAACCCTTAAAATTATGAAAAACATGACATGAAAATTTCAATGAATTATCAATTTCTACTGCGGTTCTTTGTGGAAACAAATATTTTGTGATGAAAATCTAAAACAAAAAATTATTCTATTTAGCAAATACAATAAAATTACCACATTGTGGAACAATCAAAATTGATGAGCATGAATTTATTAGGATTAGTGTTGAAACTCATTGCATATTCGATTCCTTCCATCAATGGCCGGAATTCTGGACAAATCATCGCACTTCCACCATATGCACCATCAACATGTAACCATAAATCATTTTCTTTACAAACGGGACCAATTTCCGAAAGAACATCGAAAGAGCAGCATGATGTTGTGCCAAGGGTAGTGGAAACAAAAAATGGTATCAGGCCAAGATTACGATCTTCCTGAAATTTTGGCGAAATTTATTTCAATATAAAAAAGAAAGAACATGCATTACAGGTTCAATATAACTATCCGATAAACTAAGAAGTTGAGAAAATCTTTGGGTTTATCATCAATTTATCATAGATTGAAAATTTCATTAATTAATTTAGGGAACATAAAATATGTAAATAAATTCACCGAGTTAATTATTTAGAATTATTGAAGCATACCTCGATCGCCAAACGTAGTGTTTTACCGCGTAAACGAAACTTTGCATCGGTATCCAAAATTTTCAATTTAACCATTCCAATCATGCAAGCTTTTTCGACTGATGAATGAGCCTATAAATATCATTTCACTAATCTTTAAAATTACAAATATCTTAAAAGCGCCATTGAAAGCACTTTCTAAGTTATTACATCAAACGTCAATTCATATTTAATTATTCATTTAGTTTTCATTATTACGAATTCAATTTAGGTAAAGAACTGAAAAATGAAAGAATCAGTTACTTCTTTAGAACAATATGCAATTAATTTTGATAGTAAGAGTCCTTCTTCGACAAATGGAAAACGTTGTCTGAGCTCTTTAAGTACTTCAGATCGTGCTGCTAGCAACGAAACAAAATTGCATTCACTTGCAGAACTCTGAAACATTTTGTAAAAATAAGGAATTAAATTTTAGAATTTTAACTTTGAAGTGAGCAATTTTACAAATTGATAACATTTGAAAATTAAAAAATTATTTCTAACTTATTGTTTCAAATATGATGTCTGAATTGTTTTCCTTTATTTAAATTAATACAGTAAGATTTTTTTAAAGAATAAGATTTACCTGTATGACACCGCCACCTTTTCCATTTTCGGTGAATGGCAAAAAAGCATCTGGTAAACCGATCATTCGACCAAACCATTCCAACATGATTATTTCTAGTTCTGTCATTGCAGGACATGCAGCCTGAAAAAAATTGATGATACTGACAAATGATTTCTTTCCTTGTATTTTAAGAGAAAATGAAACGGTGTGAAAATAAATTCACCCAGGAAAAGCCAACTGCACCAATAGCATCTGATATCATATCAGCGAAGAGATTTGGAAAAGCATTTCCGGCTGGGAAGTAAGCATGAAATCGAGGATGTTGCCAATGGGTAACCTAAAAATAGCTTCGAGATTTCTCGGAAATATGGATTTGTTCTTTCTAGCTTTATGGCATATTTAGTCTTCCAAGTTATTGAAAAAACATAAAACCTAATATCTGTAGACATTTTAAAACCTTCCTGTTCAAATCCTCATACTAAGTTCCAAGTCTGATATAAATCTTTACTGATAGTTCAATCACGATTATACACAAATCCTTCCTAATTAATAATTTTTTTACATTTAATTTTAAAATATGTTCAAATATTATGAGTTTCAACTTTACCCCAGGCATAATATATCTATCAAAATCATTCATAACATCCTCAAATTTTTCCGCATATTGAGGTGCCATATTAGGTAATAAATCCCGTAGATATCCAGGTTCAATAACTGGTACCACACGCCTCTTTTGTATATTTTCAATATAATCCGCAATATAATCTACTACTTCTTTGCCGTATTTTCGAAACTCGGTACTACTCATACCACCCATTTCTGGAAAGAAATAAAGGAAGACATTTTGTTACAAAAGCTATTTATTACTTTAGGTATAAATTAAAATTTAAAAGATTATAATGTTAACAAGACACTATACATATAGATAAACTTACTCTTCGGCGGACGCATGTTGGTTTCCATTTAATGAATCAGAATATGTGTTCACTCTTCCTGAATTAGCTAAACAAATACAATAATACTAAATAAGAGCAAGAAGTTGATTAATTGAATACAGGAACAAAATAAATTTAAATCAAGTCACTTTTAATTTATGAAATCTATCAGCTATTTCTTGGCTTAATTAAAATAGTAAAGATGGAGTTATAAAAGAAGTGACAAGTGCTGTCGTCAGCGAATTAAATATATTCTCAACACACATTTGTTTGTGACAGGTATTTAAATTGAATTCCATCCTTGAGAACATTTCGACATCCTTGTCAAATTTTAAGTTGATTTTCATCCTCTCAAAAGCTAGAAGAAGCATAAAAGGAATATATACATATATAGTCAGCTTTTTCCTAGAATTTAAATTAAAATAAAAAATGATGAAAATTTTCAACGCAAAAGGTTAAATTAATCATTTCGCTCCCTCTATATTCTTATACTTTTCATATAGATCTGTATACGAATAAATTTTATGATCCAAAATGGAATGGTTTGAAAATACTTATATTCAATATGGGGTCAAATCTTATCATGACATCGTTATAAATGATCAGGAAGTTCAAAATGAAATATATATATATGTGTGTAGAGATTAATTTTCCATTTATCATCATTGTTATTGATTTGAATCAGTAACAAAAGCAATTATTTGATATTTAGCTAAGTAAGTGAAAATTTTCAACGACATAGAAAAATATGCAGAATAATCGATCGATATTTGAGGAATACTATCAGGAAATTTTAATTGTTTATTTTTAATCCAAAATAAATTTGAATATTAATTCAATTATTACAGTAGGAGTTGTAAACAATTATCACAATAGGTTCAATTATAAAATTCGATTATTGTAGTAAGGGTTGTAGATTGATTACAGGAAACATTTATATAATAATTACTTCGAGGCATTCAGAAATTATAAGAGAATTTTAAAAAGAAGTAAATATTTATTCTCCGAGTGGTAACTTTAATTTCAGAAATTGCGATATCCGAATTTGAAGTACATTAATGAATAAAATGAGTAATATTTAAAACAATTACATCCAATATTATCATTCGGAATTTTTTGTTGCAATTATTTTACATGCAGTAATTTTCAACAAATTTAATCCACTTAAATAATTTTGTTAGTAATGGTACTTTACGATTTAATTCAAAAATGAATATTTAAAATCGATCCATTCTTCGAGATTTACCTCTTTATTTCTTCACCAAAAGGATACTTAAAACACTTTTAAAAATGATGAAACTAACTATTTAATGATATGTGATATTTTTTTCCCGTATATTTTGCTTCTCTTACATTTTATAATGCGATCAAAAAATACAATACATAGATATTTGAGCTTAAAAGGTTGAAAATTAGGTACCACAAATGTAATAAAGAGTTTACCTGTATCCGATTCTAATAAATCAGTTGATATCACTCATTTTCAAATAATATATGATATATTATTGAGAAATATGCTGTGGAAAAACTTGACATTGATAGCTCAAAATGATTGTTCTTTTATTTAGTTTCAATAAAACGATATATTGTTTTAGAGAGGAAGTTAAATACAACTGATCCATGGATTCTTTAATTTATTAAAATTATATTTAGCAATGCTTATTTTTATTTAATCGAAATTAACTCAAGCTCTATCAATTTTGTTTTCATTTTTTCACTACTCATGTTTCGATAATACAGTCTCACAAATTTCTAAAAAGTCAACAGTAGATTTTTGAACCTTATCTAAAAATGATACTGTAATAGAAAATTCGCTAAAATTTATCTCAAAATTTGAAATTTCTTATATTTAGTATACGTAGTATGATATCTATATCATGGTAAGAATGAGGAAAATAGCCGTGTTGAAATATCATACAATTAATATTTCGTTAATATTTAATATCTGTAGCAATCATTAGCCACCTACCTTATAAGCTTTGTATATTACTCATACAAAAAATAAATTTAAATTAACGAAAAAGAATGATACATTTGTTGTTTTAACAAGTAATATATATATGTTGAAAGTGTGGGGTGAATGTTGATAATTCAAAAATTGGAAAATATTTCAGCAAACCATTGCCTGCAAACTTTTTCAAAGCTTAAATAATAAACCTTAAGCAACTAAAGAATATGAAATGTGATTCTACGATCAGGAACATTTATCGGACCATTTATACTTTGTTATTATGCTTAATTCTAAATTCCAAATTTATTCTATTCTGCTGCTTAATCATCTATTGTTTTTAGTGTTCTCGCGATAGAGCGGAAATAAATATTCGAAGTTACAATAAGATGGGGCAATCACTAAAAAAAATGGAATGCATAGAAATTAATAATTTTTATTTCAATGTTGCATAAGGGCGATGAAATATAATTATTTTCATTCTTTTTTTCAACAAATTATTTATTTAAAAACAATTTTTAGGGGTAGTATTTTCATTTATCAAAAGTTATTCCTCATTCTATTTCTCTCTCTCTCTCTCTCTCTCTCTCTCTCTCTCTCTGATAGAATTGAATTGAATTTAATGCAGATATGTAAATGTTTGTGCATAGGGAATAAAATCCGTGCAATATGCATGATAATAAAATCTGCAAAATTATGTAATGCTAAATAAAATATTACTACGATATTATCGATGAAAAATATTTCTCAAATAAGTTACGAAATTAAATTTATTTTAAATGATATATTACACATTATTCTTACTATTTAAAAGGCTAATTTCACATTTTGTTTATTTATGTTTTAATCAGATATGATATGATAAGGAAGGAATGAAATAGACTGATAACAGTGGCATTCTATGATATCGTTGTAAATTTAGTTTAAAATTTTGTTAAATTTGTAAATTTAAATTTTTACACGTATTTTTTCAATTCCCTAATTTTGTTTTACGAAAATTATACCATTGATTTTATAATTATTTCATTTAGAGATGACAGGTAATTTAAGTGTTTAAGATAATTTTGTAAACAGCTGAATAATGATAATTGACATTATTATATGTAGGTTTTTCTTATTGATGCATTAATGCAGTATTTATGAAATGATTTTATAACGAGTACTTGTTGCATTTTGCATTTTAAAAATCTTTCGTACCATTTCAATTGCTCCAATAGCAAGTTATATAAGGCGAAATAATAAATTGAATAACAACAAATAAACAGGTTATAGAAGAGTATAATAAAAGTTAAGAATAATTGTTAAGTGAGATTTCGGTTTGTTTGTATTTGAAAGATAAGAGATAAAGATTCTTCGTTATAGTTAAGCCTGTCATTTGGAAACTGAAATTAAAAATGTAGCTTTTTCCTCATCAATTTTTAATTATATCATATCATCAATTCTTAATTATATCATATGCTGTAGCGAAATGCACTAGACAGTATATGATATCATTTTTATAGATTATCATTTTAAGAAAACAATTATATCAATATGATATGAATTCGAAAAATGTTAGTAGCATAAATGAAGTTGTTGTATAAATTGTAAGTTTGAAATTGATCAATTTGTACAAACAATTCTGAAAGATAATCGAGCATTGGCCTTTCCATCTTATTCACTCCATAACGGTTGCAACTTCCATTCACAAATGACCATTATTGTGAGGAAGAACATACATTAATGTATCCATCAGTCCGATCTTCTTCATACATTATTATCGTATAGATTGGAAAAAGGAAATCTTCGTTTCCATTCGTTTCCTTTCTTCAAGCGCACAACGTTGGCTCATTCTATTCAAGGACGATCGATGGACTTCGATTGATGGAAATATCTCTCAATTTGTTTATTTGCATAAAATTACCAAAAAGATTTCACCATCTTTTAGTGCGATATTATCGTCTCGAACGAAAGGATATAAAAAAAAAATAGATCGCAAGATCTAAACGATCTATTCTCAATCTAAGATCGCACGATATAGCGATCTCTTTTTAGTTCAATCTATTTCAAGTTTCTATCTTTAATTCTTCCTCATCTCTTTCAATAACTTTATATTCGATGATAACAACATTTATCGATCAAGCACAGTATATCTCGTTGTAAAGGGCATTTTTATTTTCGTCAACAATTCAAAATTAATAATTCCAAGTTTGATATATGCGATAAAGTTTTTATTTAAAAAAAATAATTGTATCATCTACGCTTATGCTATTTCTTTGTTTACAGTTTCACTTAAAAAAGCCTTAGCTAAATTTATTTAATCCTAAAATTCTACACATAAAATAATCTTGCGCTTGCCTACTCCTACTTTCACATTATATTTTTGAAATTTGCATTTTGTTATCATCTAAAAACAAAAAGCGATAGTTATATTTCGCACTTTTTTTCTTTATTCGATTTACATATATTATCAGTGATAAAGCAAAGCAACTCTGTGAAATGTGAATTATTGTTATTCCGATCCGATATAACTCTGAATGAAATAATTTTCGCATTTCATTATTATTTTTTGTAAATTCATTATCTTTGTAATTCATTATCTTTTTAACATTATCTTTCATTATCTTTTTAAATTCAATATCTTTGTAAATTCATTATCTTTGTAATTCATCGTTTGTATACTTCCTCGTGAATATTCATTCATAATTCGTTTGTTTTTTTTTTGTTGAAAACAAATATAAAATGAATTCACAAAATAAATAATAGTTGTTTGCGTAGCTGTCAGCAATACCTTTTTTATGTGATGAAATTTAACATAAATTTTACTACGGAAATGACATATTCAAATTACGAAGAAATAATAATTGAAATTAAAAAAAAATTGTTTTTGTTGCATTAATTATATTAGTGTTTTGAAGAAGAGAAGGAAAGAATCTCAAGAATGAAAAACATATTAAAATCATTTTAGAAAAAGCAAAAAATAAGCTCATCAATTTTTTCATTTAATGTATTTCCGGTTTCAGTCTTATTTTACCGGAAATTGATTTCTTTAAAAAAAAAATATGATTTCCATTTTTCCATTTCTTTTTTTTTTAATTCCTAGTTAGAATGAAAATCGTAGAAATAAAATTGAAAATTTTATTCATTATTTAATTTTTAATTACAGTTGTTTTTAAATGAACCATAAATACTTCACAAAAACAATTTTAATTATTTCATTATTTGAATAATATCATCACTTCTAGCAATTCTACCAAACCTTATTTTATACCTTACAAATCAATTTTCTAATTTCTTTTTTTTTTGGTATTGTTTCAAATTATAAATTTCTCATTTATTCTTTAATTAGTATTTCTAGACATTTACTTATTGTTGAAGTGATCGATCAAATAAATCATTCAAATTTTTAATCTGTCTATTAAATAGATAGAGAATCTATTTTGAATTACTAATGAAAAATTGAGGAATATTACTTAATAGAAATACGACAATTAACATCAATTACAACTTCATTAAACTATATCTTAATCGACCATTGGTCATTTAATCGTATGATTATTCTTAAGAACTATAACGCTAACAAATATAAAGAGTAATTATATTCAATTCTTTACCTGAAAATAAATGAAAGATATTTTGACCTTACAAAATGTTGCTGTTGAAAAGTAATTATTAGAAGAGATTATATATTCTATGGTTCAGCGGACATAAAATTAGAAGATGGGAAGGTAATAAACAGTGCTTGTATATGTGTGTGTGTGTGTGTGTGTGTATGTGTGTGTATGCGCGCATTAGGTCTTCTGTCCTCTCATTTCTACCGCGCTACTGTCCAGCAACGAATTCCGCACTTCACCGATCATTCGACATTCTCCGTTATTTTTCTCTCTTCCAGATGTTGAAACTTCCTATCATTTGGCTTATTTTCTTTCTTTATCATCATAATTCATTCATTAATTTTTCATTCGAATAATGATTAACTGATCTGAACAGAATCTTGACTACAGATTTTTTTCGAATCCGGATCAAATCGCGGTAACTAAGTTAAATATGATTTATGCTTTCTATTGATGTTATCAGTAATATCACAACTGCCAGTCGTTTTGTGGGAAACAAATGTAATATACATTTCGATTTTTTTTATCACCAAAAAATAAAAATAAACTTCAATTAAACCTTCTTTCCTCTTTCCTATCGTACACAGTAACATTTTCACTTTGATTTCACTTAATTTGTTATTTCGTAGAAAATTTCCTACGTAATGGTAATAGTATCATCTTTGTTGTATGCCTTCTTGCCTTCCCATATGACCATTACAACTTCTCATTGTTCATTTTGTCCACCTCTCTCTCTCTCTCTTTCTCTCTCTAATTTTTCCTATTTAATTTTGTTTGTTCGGCTCTAACATCCATTTTCCTAAAAATTTTTATCTGCAGTTGATTCGGCTAGTTTCTTGTCCTTGAGCTGAAGAAGATATTCATCAATTTTGCATACTGTTCAATTTCATTTCATCCATTCATATTTTTATAATTTTTAATAGGAATAAATAAATTCTTTAAATTGAAATTTTTTTCATAATGTAATGAAGTAAAATTGAGATTTCGAAATTTCATAAGTGATAGCGAAGAATTTATTCTACAACATATTACGCGATTCTACTACATATTACGAAATTTATTCTACTGCATATTACGAGCAGTATATTTGAAATCATCTTCGATACAGTTTTTTCTATTAAATTTAAAATTAAAACTCAAATTCATTTTTAGACCAAAATCAATAATACTCCAATACCGCAGAAGTCATCCATCATTTTTTCAAGAAAAGTATTCGAAACTATCCTACTTTCCTTTCTCTCTTTAATGATTATAACTCTGTCCTCTTTTCTTTGATTTCAAAAAATCGAAAATAAAATCGACTTTACCGTTCATTAGTAATTACTGTCACCATTTTGTCGTGTCATCAATTTTCAGCAACATCAAATAACACATTGAAAAACCCTACCAAACGAAGTGTATGTTTTTGTTATTTTACCAATCAATTATTGATTACTCACACATTTTGTTGATTTTTTTCCCGGATAATAGTAATAGTAACAGTAATGATAATGATAATACTAATTATGATAACGCTGATAGCAACAATAATATAGTTTTTGTTTTAACTTCATTAAGATTACAGTGAATGAATAATGTTGCTTAAAAATATGATAACATTAGGAATAAGGCGATCGATGCGATGTAAAAATAAGATTATATCAATTTTTTGTTTTGCTTTAGAAAAATGATACCATTTAGATTCGTTTTTGGAAAATTGATATTTTCTGATAAATTCATTCTTTCAACCTTTTTCTTTGAAAATAATTTAGCCTATGAAAAATGGAGCAAATTGTAAATTGAATTATAATTTGACAACGGAAATGGAATTCTAAATCGATCTAAAATGTTCACTTCCGGTTCTATTTTTGTATGTCTTCAAATTTACGATAACATAAATGCGCATAATGCAAATGATTATAATAACGCTTCATTCGATTTTCGTCTTATTTTAAACTCGAAATTTCTCTACTATTTATATCAAAATATTGTTAATCATTCATTAGGTGTTGATTGTTATTGTAACTTTATTGTTGACAGTTACAATATGACTCGGCTATGTAAATAAATTATTCGAAATTCTGTCCTTTAAAAGATCGAAGATGGTAAAGATTGAAGTTGAAGTATCATTTTTGATAAACAGATTATGCAGCATATATCGATCACTTCTCAATATTCTTAGAATTATTTTGAAAAAATTTTTCACAACTCATTTAGTATATATTAAAGTTGTTAAATTCTACATAAGCAATTTAGTTTAAAGTTCAATCATTTTGAGAGTGAATTATTAAAGTGTAAATTTTATTCTCAATCCTTATATATCGTTTAATCATCATTTTACAATCTTATCACAATTTCATCACAATCGCATAACGATCTTATACAGTCTTATGACTCTAATCTGTTACGATCTTATCAGTAACTTTAAATTTTCTAACTTTTAAAATATAATTTACAAAGATCAAATGAAATATCATTGAACGCAATAAATGAGAAAAAAGTTTCCTATTGTAATAAAAGAAATATTGTAACGAAAATTTTTGTACCTGTAATAACATTTCACACCTAAATGAAATCACAGTGACCGACTTTTTCAGTGCTTTACAAATATAAACTAGGTGGATAGAGAGAGAGAGAGAGAGATAGTCACGATCATCATGTATCATCACATCTCATCATCATATCATCCTCCATCGACATCATCATCACTGTTGCACACTTTACCATTTACCACCTTTCTCTCTGCTGTCATTCCATTAATCTTAATTTAATTTAATTCAATCTGATTTCATTCAATTTATTAATTCATTCATCACAGATATCATCGACATGGGTACATTCATTATGAAATTTAAAATTTACCATAAAATTTTCATAAAGGATTCGGAGAAATTTGATATATAACAATCATAACGATTCCTTTCCAATCTTCCATTTCATCTACTCACTTATCTCTTAGAAATAATTCAATTTACTGTTTTCCTTTCATTCATTTATTATCAACAATTTCGTGACAATTAAGAAAATTCCGGTTTTTTGAAATAAATTAAAACCTAAAATATAAGTTGGTTTCAAATTCCAGCATTTTATAATTATTGAATTTTTTCCGGAACAGGATCGAATTAACTATATATCACTAATTCATACAGTAATATCATTTCATATTTTCTTTCAAATTTAAAAATGTAAAATAAAAATATAGAGAGTAGAGTGAAGTTATTGGAAAGTTTTGTTTTGAAATTGCGAAATCTTTTAAAAATGAAAATTTAAGTTTTATTGATTGCTTTTTATAGATTACCATACTATTTTAGTTTCATACACAAAAACCTTACATCATAATATCATAAGTTCTGATTCAATCTTACTTGTATTTTTAGAAATTTTACCAAAGCAGACAATAATAGTATTGATAGAAGTCGAAATTATCTTGTTTATTTTGCCAACCATTTTGATGAAAATATGAAATACCTGTGTTACCTGATTTCTAGGTAATTATTAAATGATTGAAAATTTTGATATTACTAATAGAATATCATTTCTTTTCACTTCGCTTATTCCAGAGAAATTTCGATCGAAACTCTCGTTTATATTTCGAATTAAAATTTAGCGTTATGAAATGTTTCCCTTCTTCTCTTATATCTCCATTGAATAATACTTATCGGTTCAATTAAAATTTTCAATGCTTTTCAAATGTAATTAATTATAAGACTAAATACAGCTAGGCTATATTTATCTTATACTATCGTAAATTTTGCCTCATGCATTTACCTTACATTTACCTTTTCTTGCTCAAATCACTTAATGATATAAATTTTGCTTCATGCATTTACCTTACATTTACCTTTTCTTGCTCAACTTTCTTTAAAATATTAAAAAATTGATCAACCTGGATTTTAACTTTCGACATGAATGCAAATGCAATCGTTGTGATATTTATTAAAATATTATGTTTCATTAAAGAAACCTAATAGGTTTACAATGATAGTCTAAGCATTTATCCTACAAATCCATTCTTTGGAAGTAATAAATCAGATGAATTTTAAGGTGTTGAAAACCTTTGTGAAATTTATTTAAAAATGCAATTTTGCTTAAATTGCACGAAAACTTTCAATACCTTCAAATTTTTCTGATTTATTTATTTGTTACAAAATTTAATTAGAAATGGAATATTTTGTTAAATCATATTTCTATGATCGGTCGAGATTTAGAATGCAACAAATTAAAGTATAATTTTTGTTCCTTTTTTTAGTATCAAAAAATGATAATTGACCGTAATATTACAATGAAATTTATTTCCAACAAAATGATTCAGTTTAAAAGAGAAACAATCTGTGATCGATATATTTTGCTATTATAGCTACTAATCATTCATCCTATTTTTTATTATTCCGTATTTTATTTTATTGGATCAAATGAATTCCAATATTATGTATTATGATCGATAATATTGGATCATCAGCAGTGGCTAAAATTAATTTTAGTAAATTGGAAATATGAAGCCTAATTTAGGCCTTAAACAGATATTTTTTAATATTACTGGTACAATCATCGCTGGTTTTACTTTTCTCACTAATCGAGCTATTATTTATTATGAATTTATTAGATTAAAAAATGTACTCAAAAAATTACTAATGTTCTACTACATATTTTATTTAATTGGTAGAGGAAGTTCACAGTTCAACTCCAATTCGGTATCTTTTCAAAATAATCTCGGAAACATTTCCACTTCTTCTTCAATGACTCCATTTCAGGGTGAGATTATTTAATCTTCAAGAAAATATTTTCGTTTGTTTATTTCGAAATAATATACGACTGATAAGTGCATATGTTAATGACAGCGTAGAAATATTGAAAAATTGAATTTCCCATAAATCAGTAAACCGATATAATAATATAAGATGTTATGATTTTATATTATTATATCGATTTACGCTGGTTTATTACGATGAAGAGATTTACTATCATAATTACCTTTATAAAGCTAATTAATTTATACTTTTCTTATTATCCTAAAATTTAAAGTAAGAACTTTAAAACATTTCAAATAACAATTTTGATTTATCCTTTTTGTAGAAAACTTTCAAGAAGCGCTGCTGGATGATCCAAAAACGACTACTTTTGTTATTGACGATCACGTGGTAGGAAATTTATATTATTTTAAAAAAATAATTAAATTTACAAAATTTTAACGTAAATTTGCATAGAGCTAATAAAATAGATTATATTTATAAAAGGAAAAAAATAGATAAATAAATCTAATCTAATTTTATTTTTTTAGCTCGCGGATATTCCAAATAAATCTCAGATAATTCAAAAATTGGATACCATACGAACGAGGCAACTTGTTCAACGTTCCTTATCAACTTTACCAGATTTTTCAATCGAAAAAGATTCAACAGATCGCTCAACACTACTTACTGTTATTTTACCACGTTCTTCAACCGATTTTGGCCAATTTATTGCCAAAGTTGTTGATATTTCACCAGTCATGTAAAAGTTTTAATTCACACTTTTCTTTTATAAATTTTTAAAAAGTTTTACAGAAGTTAGGAATAGATAGAACTAAAAGTTACATTAAGCAATTCATTAAAATGCATTATTTGTGCTTTAAAATTTTAGTAAATAAATAATTTGTTCCATTATTGTTTTAAGTTGAAACTATCAATATTTTTCTTTTTGAAATGATCCGCCTAATTGAAAGAAAAAGATATATAATGTTGATAATTTTAGAGATTTATCAGAACGTGATATCAACAGGACATTTTTAGCGTCATCATCAGATTTCAAGACAATCAACATTCATGGCCTTCATCCTGGTCATCACTATAGGTTAGATAAAGACAAAGAAATAAGCAAAATAAATTTTAGTAAAATTTAATGAAAAAATTTTTATTCGTTAAATAACTCAATGATAACAGCAATATCAATGAGTTCAATTCCATTTTATTATTGTTGAAATTTGTTGGCTATTGTCTTTCAACTTCATCATATTAAGAGAATCCTATATGCATTATTTAAATATCAGTAAAACAAATAAATAAATAAAATAAATTTTAGTCAGTCAGGGTGTCAATTATTCTTTAATGAAAAATAATGTAACTCAAAGAGTAAAATTTCGTATTTCAAAAAGTTACAATATCCTCAACGAATCATTACGTGAAATGTAACTGTTGGAAGATTTAATTAATTCGTTGCAGCAAAAAATAATGTTTCAATCATTCATCAAAATTCTTTTTTAGTAATTATAATCATACTTAAATATAAAATTTAAAAATGTTAGATTGACAAATTTTGTTTTAATGACAAATAATTAAATCAAACAACTTTCAAAGCAAACTTTCTTTTTTGTTTCGAGAAATTCAAAAAAGTTTAAAGAAGTTTGCAAAATAAGTAAACGTTAAACAATTGTCAGAAATTGTTTTTAATTTAACATATGGATTTATATTTATATATAAATATGGCTGTCAATAAATCTTCTCCAAGTTACATTTTAATATTTGAGAATATTGTCACGTTCATACATATCTATATCGACATCCTGCATATGTAACATAACGTGTAATATCAAATATCCGGTCGAACAAATTACATTTCATACCATTAGGATTGCTTTGAGTAATCTATAAATTCGTCCAGTCGAAAATTTTCGGTTGTAGTTTTTGAGTAATAAAATATTTTACTATATCCTATTAATCACCACTAAAAGGAAACAAAGAAACTGAGATTTAATTTTATGTAAAATAACAAATATCCTTTTTCATATTTATTTCTTCCTCATTTACTATGTAATTTCAATTTCAGTCATTATATAATTAATGTAAATGCATATTTATTTGGCGGAAAATTTCGGCTATTTCATATTAAGAATTTTAATTTGTCATATCGTTAATTAGGAATGGAAAGACAAAAGAGAAATTATAATTTAGTTTTTACAAAGATTGAAAATTGAAAGAGCTAAATAATAAGCTTAAAAGAAAACGAATGATACTAAGTTACTTCTTTCGGTATGTAACGAATTTTGTATTCATTTTCCAACAAGAAAAATCATTCAATGTAAGAGAATTCTAATTTAATTCAAAATAATTATAGTTTGATATGATTTTAGTGTATCAGTGATTGGTAGACGAAAAGATCAATCAGAATTGATTAAAGAAGAAAGAGTGATAACAGATCCAATAGCACCAGATTTTGCTTCACGTAATGCAACTATCGTTTCTTATCACACCAATATTACTTTACGAGCATTGAAACCTGCAAAAGCTTTACAGGTTAGAGACAGATTTGATAAATGTTGCAAATTATTTCAAAACGATTTCATCCTAAATCATTGAAACTTTCGCTTATCATCGGAATGCGTTGATTTTCAAGTTGAATAAAATGTTTTTGATATTTCTGATAATCATTAATACAGGGGCTTGTTTTTATCAAGAATTTCGCTGCAACATTTGAAGAAAAATAAATGGAAGCTTAATCATTTTTCCCTTATATTAATTTGATATTACTATTGATTTGAAATTGAAAAATTAAAATATGCTTTGAAGAAATTATCATAAATATTAACATTATAGTATAGTAAAATCATTTTCCTGAATTTGAAATTGATTTACTTGCGAAATTTATTATAGGATAGCTATCAAATATCTTATGTACAACTTGATCCGTTACGACATTTTGCGAAACTTGAAGTAAATGATATTCCGGAACAAAGATATATAGAAATTTATCTTGGAAATTTAATGCCTGGACAAAATTATAATGTTTCAATTACGCCACAAATAAAGAATGTCGAAGGTCGACCATGGAATGGCATCTTAACAACAAGTTCATTTTTTATAACTATTACACAATTTTAATATAAGACAGCTTTTAACAAAAATTTTAATTTTTAAGCAGTAGATCGTAGAAGAAGAGTAAATTTTAAATTAACATTCTCTGATTGTACTTATTTTGAACTTTCCCATCTATTAAACTTTTCTTCTGATCATTTTTATTTGTACTTTTAGAACCGTATTCTCCGGAAAATTTAACAGTAACAGAACTCAATACTACCTGTATACGACTTTCGTGGTTTTTAACAACACGAACAGGTGCTGATTCAATTTTGATCAATTATCGTCTTGATAGGACCAGCACTCCGTTGATTGAAGTAAGTGAAATGAACAAAAGACTTAATTGATGAAATAAACAAAAGACTTTAATGATATCGGAAATTTAGATTTTTAGAAAAATTGGAAATTTCTAATCAATGAATCAAGTTATATTGCAACAGATAATCATTATTAATGATCGATCATTTCTAATAATATTTTCAGGTGATAGTACAAAGTAATCAAACATCAACTGAAATATGCAATGGTCTACAACCTGGACGAACTTATATTTTCATTGTAAGGACGAAAAAAAGCAATGAAATATCGGAAGATGTCAAGCTATTACATACAATGAAACCTAAAATACCGGAAAATTTGAAAATTTTAACGGATTATGAGAAACGAAAATTCCGGTATCATTTTTCCGTTTATTTCTTTCACAGTTTTATTTTACCAAGCTTTAATCTACTAACTCTTTTACTATAATAAACCATTTAAAATAGTTATCCTATTGATTTGATTGATTTGATTCGTAAATATAAATACGTATAAGCTTAAATATATTTAAATATGTATAATAGAAGTCAGCTCTGAAACAATTGGATAAAAAACAATACGTAAATTTTGCGACAATTTTGACCAGTGATTTGTTTTTTTTTAGATTAATTATGGACGTAGCATCAGAATCTGAAAGTCATGTAGAAAAATGTTTCGTTAGTTTAGTGGATGAAAAGCTAGACGTCATTGAGAGAATATCAAGTGTTGAAAATTCCAAAACTATCTCAGCTATCAGACAGTAAGTTTATCCGAAAATGTTAAATTGATATACAGCTCGATGAAGTTAATTAATCATATTGCATGAATATGTTTCGCATATGAAATCATTAAAAATTTATAATAAAAATTTGAATCAAAATTTAATTCAACTTTATCTTTTAAGCATTATCGCTACGATTGCTTTGTGATTTTGAATAAAATTAATTGATTAGTCCTATAAAGTATAATTGTTCTAATTAATATAATAGGTATATTTCAAATTTTTGTTTTATTTTAAATTTGTTAGAAAAAATATTATTTGACAAAGAATATTTTTTTAGATGTTCGATCTATGTTGACTTACATCCTGGTCAACGTTATGAAGTTTCCGCAAAAACAATTAGCGAAAATGCATCGAGTAATATCATTTCTAAAAGTTTTGCTTTACAACCAGCTTTTGATATGGAAACTTTTGGATTGCAACTATTAGTAAGTAAATAGTTTTTATCAGATAAATTGAATGAAAAATGCTTCCTGAATTTTTTTTCTTTACATATGACATTGTAAAAGTTTACTCAATAATTAACCGTATTAATTATTATATCTACTAATTAGCTTCAATTGCTGCAATTTGTTGTACATCATCGTGGATGTTTTGATCTAAGTAAGCTCTGCATTGATTGAAAAACATGAAAATGAATGAATTAATTAATTCTAATATTCATACTAATAAAAATTACATTACTGCTTCAAAATATTACTTATTTGAATTTCTATCAATGATTTCTTTGATCAATAATTTATAAATCATTGAATTAAAAGAATTGTTTTTTTTTTCGGAATCCGATGGTACTTTAATGCTAAAATGGCCTGTAGCCGAGATGGCTCGGGCACGATTGGATGATGTTTGGGAAAATATTGTTGGCTCTGATAGTACGTTGCATTTTCGTGTTGATCCATTGAGTAAATCGATTAGTGGCACATGGCAAGAGCAATCAAAACGTTTTGAACGTAAGCAATACGAACGTGATCCCTTAACTGTTCCCAAACTTCGACGTGGTGCTTGTTATAAGGTAAGACAGATCATTTCTTTTATCATTATTTATCACTAATAATTTATCATGGGAAATATGAAGTTTATTATTATTAAAGATAATTATAGACAATTGATATATCGAACAGAATTAAATGTATGATAAAAGTTAGTAAAATGTCTGAAGGAAAAAGGTATTATTTTGTACAAAATGGATATAGCAAGTTATTGCTATCGATAGAAATTTGTTAGATAGATTTGAAAGAAGCATCTATGAGTGATCAATTTTTAACGAATTTAAACTTATATCTTATAAACATATTTAGCTTATCATTTATAACTTTTCCTTCAGTTGTTTAATCTTCTCAGTACTTTAGTTTAGGTACAAATCTATACTGTAACAAAAAGTGGTATTGCTAGTGAGAAGAAATTTGAAGAATTTCTTCGAATCAGTGCACCAAAAGTGAATATAACAGCAAAAGAAATAGCAAAAAGTACCGCATCATTTCGAGCAGTTCTCGAATCACCGGTTATTTTCGATCCACCGGAATGTAGTTTGCATATTGTAGTGCTAGATATGCGTAATATGACTATTTATGATCGCACTACACCTCTAACACCAGAAATATCACCTGTTGTTCTAGAAGGACTACGATCTTATCATCGTTATATTATAAATTCTCGGGTGACATTTTTGCAACTTTTCTTTTTAAACATTAATTTTCATGATATATCTCAGATAAATGCATAAAATAAGAACAATAGATCTAATTTGATTAAGCTTGATTAGTTGTAATAAACTATGTTTAAATATTTAATTATATTCTTATCAGCTCATGCATTTAACATAAAAGAAACAAGTAAGAATTTCATGTGGAGTAGCTATTTGAAAGCAAATTATAAAATATAAATATAAATTTAAATTTGCAATGAAATGTTGCAGTCAATTAAAAATTTCAGATTATTTGTGGTAAAACAAATGATAAGAATTGTTTGCCAAAACTTCGAACAATGGAACCAGTCCTTTTTGAAACACGACAAGATCGACCAGGACCAGTACGGAATCTGATGGTACGCATATTGAATCCATATAGTGTGCAATTATTTTGGCTACCACCATCTTTACCAAATGGCATTATTACACATTATATCATTGGCATACATCCGATGGTTCGTTTTCTTCTGTTTGGATTCTTTTTTTTTACAATTTGAAATGATTTGAAGTTTTTAATTTTTTTTTTTGAAATAAATTTTAAATATTGAAAAGAATCTATTCTTTTCTTTGTAAAATGTAATTAGTCATTTCAACTATGACCTTATTTCATAGAAATATGAAATAAATAAACAAACAAACAAACAAACAATTATATTGCTTGCATAGATTGAAACGATGACAAAGTCTATCAAATGATTTCTTATAAATTTGAAAGAAATAGAATAGCATAAATGATTTTGAAAATTGAATGCAAGATTTTAAATCCTGAGAATCTATTTTTCTGTGAAATGCCATATCTATGCTATATCATTTCAACTATGACCTCATTTCATAGAAATGTGAAATAAACAAACAAACAAACAAACAAACAATTATATAGCTAGCATTGATTGAAACTATGAAAAAGTCTATCTAATAAAATATCAATAATAACAAAAAATAAAAATCAGAATGTTTCGAGCTTTCTGTATTTTTCATTAGAAAAAGAAAAAGAGAAATTCCCTCTCTTTTACAATTTTACATTGAATAATTGTGAATTTTTAAAATAAATAAAATTATAAATTTAATTTTAATTTTTTAACCACCTAATTTTTAGGAGGGAAAATATAATAATGTGACAATAAATTTTTATAGCATATTTATTATTTGAAAATTTTGAAGGTACGCCTAATCATAATAATACTTATTGTTTGACCTGTAAAGTCGATCGATCCGTCACTCTTTTCACTCTCATATTTCCCTTTTCACTCTAATTTTTAATTTGAATATTTCGAAAATTTAAATTTACTATTCTTTTCATCTCTCTATCCTCTCTTTGCTCTCCTACTCTTCCTTATTTCTTTTTCTCTTTTTATCATTTCTTTTCTTTTGCTTCATTATTCAAATTGATACCTTTCGTCCTATAATATTTCAATCATTTCTTTTTTCCACCGCAACATTTTTGATTTCCTATTTTTGATGATTTCAATTTCTTTTAATGCTTAACACATAAATAATCAATCAATACGCTCTCTCTCTCTCTCTTTTTTCTTTCTCTCTCTCTCTCCCTTATTTTCATCATTGTTACATTTCGTTTTTCATCATTAATTTACTCATTGCGTACAGTCTATCTTATTTTGTAAAATTTTTCATTTCACTATCTATTCACTTCCCTCTTAGCACACTCATTCAATCATACTTTTTCGTACTTTTTCGATGGACATTATATTTGCGCAATTATTGCACTGATGAAATTACCAGTAGCACAAGGTCATTGAACTAGTTTGACCTTTCTCGATAAAGTATTTCTTTTAGATTCTTTCTCTTTTTTTTCAAATCATTTCTCATGCAACAATTTTAAAAACAATTTCGATATTATTAATTAACATCTAATTACTAATAAATGCGTTTTGATTAAGTTAAAAAATACTATTTATCATCGTTAATATTAAATTGATAGTGCAAATGTGGCGCTTTTAGGATTCACTTGCATTTTTAACTTTATAAATTTCTATTGATAAATATCGCTTATAATTTGAAGTGTTAAATGTATATGTTGTAATATGTTGTAATAAATAGGAAAACGATCAAGAAAGTGATTGGTCAGTGAGTGTTGGTGTTGGAGCGCATTCGTCACCATTGTCCTTTTATGACAGTAGTAAGAGTAACAATAAACAACAATCAATTGAAGCAATTGTGGATAATTTAATTGGTGGATTAAGATATCGGATGGATGTTCGAGCTGTTACCGAAGCTGGTGAAGGTGATTTTAGTGCAGCATCTGATGCTGTATACGCCGAAATGCCTATTTTACGTTTGTTTTTCTCTTTCTTTTTTCTTGCTTATCATTTTTTGAAATTATTTCAATTTAATTTAATAATTTTATATTAGAAGAATCTCTAAATTAGATACATCCTCAATGATAGCAAAATTTAATATAGCCATTTTTTTTAAGAATCATATCAGAAACATTTGAATACTGAAATTCATATGAAAGAATTTCGACATTCAACTTTTTCATTGTTTTATTTCGAAACTCTTAAATTAATTTGTTTTCACTTTTAAAAAAAGTTATTATAAATAAATAGTTGAAGATGAAATAATATTTTAGCTCCACCACATCCTTCATCACGCATTGAAATAATTTACAATACAATTCATAGTACCGATTTGGGAATACGATATAGCACATCGATGTTCAATACAAAACATGGATATCTTAAGAAATCTGCGCTAATTGTTGCTGAAGTTAGCAATAACAATGAAAATACAATTAATCCCATCACAGACAATCACAATAAAACAATTGTAAGATTTTGCATTTGTTTAAATTTACACTTTAAAAATTATTTATGCTATATCTTGTTTACTTGTTTAATTATTTAATTCCTGTTTATTAAAATTATTGAGCTATCTTGTAATGTTTTGTCTTGTGAGGTCATTTAATACAATTGAAATATTAACACTTTTTGTTGTACTGTCATTTTAGCTAAATAAAATTATCAGCTTATTATATATATATATATATACGTATTGAATCAAATTCAGCTACTCATATATTTTTCAGACATGGGGTCAAGCTCAAAAATTCGATTTATGGCCATCATATGTAGCAATTGAAACAGTGATCGAACCATTGCGAAAATTTTTTCCGCCGCATTTTATTTCTGAAGTATGATTTGCATATGTTTTTTTTTAGCAAATTAAATTTTATTAAAATTAGATGGGACAACTGATTATTTTTATTCTTTAATGTAAATTTTAATTTTTTAAATCATTCGCATAAATTAGGATTACGAGAATTTTAAACTTTTCACATAAATCCTTTTGTGGCATCTGTGATGAATGATTTCATTGTCCCTCAAATAACACTTAAGCATTTTATCACATTCATCAAGTTATTCTCAAAAGCAGAAGTTGAAATTACCGCACTCTCCGTTTATTCATTCAGTTTAGTACGCTTTTGTTGTTAGTGATATTATTACTGAGTGTTAATATATAGTGTTATATTATTACTGAGTGTTAGATAAAGATCTTCTATAAAACTCATATCTTCCTGTGCTCTTTACTAAATCATTCCCGCAATCATCCACTGATAAAATATGCTTGATTCACATTATTTGATTAATTAACATTTTATAGTTTCTTTTTGGTTGTCTAGAAATTTTTAAACAAAGCTTATCAATTCTAATAAAATTATAAAATTAAGCAAGCTATTTCATTTTCTTTAGATTTAAATTAAACTTCAAGAAAAAAGAAAAGAACTTACAGATAATAGGCGCAGATGGTACATGCGGTGATATCGAAGTTGATACCATTTGTAATGGTCCACTTAAGCCAGCAACATCATATCGTTTTAAATTACGACTTTATACAGCACCAAATATGTGGACTGACTCAGAATATTCCGAAATTGCTACAACAAGTTCGTTCATTAATTTGCTTCTTAATTATCGACATATTTTGAAAAAAGAAAAGCTAAATTTCACTGATAAATTCAACTCCTTCAATACACTATTTTTATCTTTACACCTAAAAATGTGCGTAGTTTTACGCAGAAGTATAGGATACCTTAACGTGAGATTCGAGATGAATAACGGTTTCCTCATGATTTGCATACTATAAAAATCTAGGTATGATTCCTTTTATGCAGAAACAGTAAGATACCTTAACGTAAGATTCGAGATGAATAACGGTTTCCTCATATACAAAAAAGATTTGCATATACAAAAACTTATATACATAGGTTTATTTATTTCAAATCAATACGCATTTATGCAAATTAGATTGCTCTACAAAAGTCAGTGAAGTGTTTTTGTCTTTGTTAATATTACTAATCTCTCTTATTCACGCAATTGTAATTGTTGAAAATGCTTAATTGAACATAGCGCTTCTTTCCTTCTCATTTCACCTTAATTCTTATATTTTATAAGAAAATATAGTGGAATAATCCATTAATTTCGTTTCATCTTAAATTTCTTTGAGTTACAAAAAAAATTTTAATATTTCAATAATTTCGCAAATTTTGAAATTTCAATTTTGACTTTTGTAGAATTTTATAAAACTAAAGTGTATAGATCAGGAAAGAAGGTAGAAGAAAAAGTGATCGAAGAGTGGGAAATTTATGAACTTTTGTTTATTAATATTTTGTTCTTAGCGCAATCCATTTTGTTTTTCAAACATCTAATTTATTAATCATTGCTATAAATCCAATTACTAAATAAGTAAGCAAAAGTTTAGATAAAGAAGTTAGAGAAAATTTCCAACTATGTTGACATAATACAGTCAAGCTAGTTAGTTTGAAAGATTCCGTGAAGAAATGATAATTTTGAACTTTTACTTAGAGTGATTACAAATATTGCAAGGTATAAATTTTCATATTTGTAGAAATATGCATCATTCTTATCTAATTTTATTGATAGCTGTCATAAAAATGATTCTGAGATGCGTAGATTGAACCGGTTAGAAGTCTAACTAAAGTAATAAATCCGGAAAATATGCTAGTTTAATTTCATGGTGGCGCTATTATTAGGATTTAAAAAAATATTTGTAATTTGTAAATCATACCTTACACATGCACCTGCCATTTCACTCTTAAGACTACAAGAATTAAATAGCATAGATTTGTTGATTTATTATTTTTAAATTAATATCTCCGTATTCTTTCTTCTCTTCCTTTCGCTTTGCTTATCTTCAATTTAATTTCAATAGCTTTAAACTCAATTTAATTTCAATAACTTTAAACCTTATATCACATCCTTTAACCCATCCATTTTTTTTCAACCAAAAATAGAGTTATAATTGAAATGTTAAATATTGATATAGTGCTGTCACTATTCGTTATTTCTACTTCACAAAATAGCGGTGTCACTATTCGTTATTTCTACTTTCTATTTCTATTTCTATTTCTACAAAAAAAACGAAATAGAGGTGTAATGTGAAATGAAATTTTAAAATAAAAATTATGAATAATCCTTTGTTGACTTTTTTATTGGTTCATATAAATTTTATGTAAATCAATGATTTGTTTTGTTCTTTAACCGCTGATCTGTTTCTTTTTCAAAAATAGTTTATGAAATATTTTTCATTTCAATTTCAACATAATTATCATAAAATCACTTCTTCTATCTTACAACACATTTCGACTTGTAATTTCAATTTCATCAAATTTATAAACGATTGATTGATTGTTCACAAAAAATTTTCAGCACAATCATTGTCAAGCATATCATAATATCGTTCTTAATCTTTCTTTCTTTTTTTGTTGTAATAAAATGGTTTGGAAAAATTTTTGAAATATTAAAATAAAATGACAAATTGTTCTCTGATGTGTGCAAATTATTGATTGACTCTAGGACAAGCTAATAATTGAAGAGGATATGTTAGATGATAAAACTAGTAAGCCTTATTCATCATCTTATGGGTCACTTCTATAATTTCCATTGGCCACTTATCCAATCATCTTCCGATCATTGTGTATGTGTGTGTGTGTGTGTGTGTGTGTATGTGTAGTTAGGAGGTTGTTCAACGTTTGCTCAATCTAAATACTCTCTGTTATCAAAGAGCAGCTGTTGTGGAGAATTTGGTTAGTTCCTCCGGCATAGGGACCAGAAAGGGTTTTCCCATCGAATAGGAAAGTTGCGTTCATTTATATATTATTGGCCTCAGTATGTATCTCATTTGCTTTTTCATTTCTTATAGCTTCTCGTAGTTTTAGTTTTCGTTCTTCACTCAAATTTTATCGTATCTTAAAAATTGTTTTTTTCACCTTCTTTAATGCTTATTTTTATTGTTCAACTTCAAGTAAAAAAAACCAACCTTAAAAGGCCTTAATTATGGAATGATCTTTCTCTACTATCCATTTGTTGAAATTTCGTTAAATTTATCCAGTTCAATAAGTTTCATTCTAACAAACTCTCTCTCTCTCTCTTTTCATCATTCAAATTGTGATTTTCGCCTTGAAATGAGCTAAAAATAACCTCTAATGAGTCATAACTTCTGAAAGGTGAAAAGGTACTACATGAATATATTGTAAAATTTTTATTGAAATTTAACTTTTGACGCATTCCGTTTTGATCCTACAAAAATGTCATATTACAAACTTCGATGAGAAGTGATATTTCCTCTAATCGGTCATTATTCTATAAATTGTGAAATAAAAACGATCAAATAGTTTATTAATTCATATTTAATACTATTTATATATATTAAATATATATATAATAAATAATACATATAAATATATATATTTTTTAAAACACTTTCCTCTATTTATATTTTAAAATATTATTATCATTATTTTATTACAATAAAATCGATATCATAAATTCTCTAAGAGATTTTCTACACAAAATTTGCATATCATTCCTTGGAAACATTTTTACAATATTTCTTATTTACCTTTAAGACTTCTTATGATTACAACGTAAAAAAGTATGTTTTGTTTTTATTTACAGAAGCGTCACCGACATTGTTTGCATTTGGTAGTGTGGCAACAATACTGCTGCTACTTCTTCTTCTTGGTATTGCTTCATTAATTGCACTATTCGCTTGGAAAAAGCGCAAGAAGTCTTGGTAAGTTATGAATGATGATGATGATATATATATCATTAATGTTAAATTTAAAATTTGTCAAATTATCATTTGTCTATTTAATTAGACCTTTAATTTTCACCTCTAATAAACGATCTTTTTTGATTTTCCCTTTCTCCACCAAATTTTGTTTTTCCATCATTCTTAAAGTTTATCATTTCGATTATCCATTATATCACTTTTCACTATGCTATAATCCTTTAGATAACACATATAACCATATCTTTGAGAAACAGTAATCTTATAAAGAATTATCATCCAGTAGATTCTTTTTGTTTTTTGTTCGACAACAGATAGGTTTCAGTTGAAGAAGTAACATTGAATGTCTCACATAAACGATATGTTTGTAGTAATACTTTAACTTTTATTCGTTTAATGATCCATTCGTTTCTCTAAAATATACAAAATATCTCGGGAAATTTTATCGATTATTTTTCATCATTAAACAGATTACAAATCATAGCAGTGGAATTTCAAAATTTAAATTCATATCTGTATTATCAATTCATGCATAGTTTATCAATAATCATTTATCGTAAATAATTTCTAGAAAGAATGGATGATTTTTAGGGATTTTTTTTTTCTTTATAAGTTCAAAATTACCTGAATGCAATTAATATTTGTTGTAAGTTTAAAACAATCTGAAAGTAATAATTCAAAAAATTTTTTTTCACATTAGTTTCAATCCGTTAGGAACTGATTTGTTTTACATTGTGCAGAATTTCTACAGTTAAATATTACGACAACTATTATTAATAAGTACTTTTTCTTTTTCCCACATCTTACGCATTTCGTTTTTCGATAATTTCATGCAATGTTAAAAAAAAAAACAAGAATAATTTTTTGTTGACCGAAAATGGATGTAATCGGAAAAATTTTCTGTCGAAATGTTACACCGAAAGCTTGATTATTATTATTATTATTGGAAGAAGGAAATCATTTTTCTCTCGTTCCCTTTTTTGTATTAGTAGTTACTCTTTAAATGATGAGAGACGTTTGGAAAATATTTCCGTTCTGGTAAATAGAATGAAATTCTTTCTCTTCTAAATGATTCATTTCCGGAAAAGTGATCCTTTGCGTAAATATCACAATTCCTTGCTACTGCTACCGAAAATATCGTACCAGGGAAGTATTAAAATTAAAAAATTTTCAAGGGAACAACCATTATTATTAGTATAGTAATAAATAAAGGTCATAAGTTATACGGTTCAATTTAACTAAATCAAATCTGGCATAGTGGTTAACAGAGCAGAGTAAAAATATGATGATAGAATTTACAGGTGAGAACTTGGGGTATGTGAATTCGAAATCGAATTTCATCATTTGCATCCCTTACTAGTGGACAACTGTGTAGCTTTCAGTTATTTTACTACCTTATTTAAAAGTGAACTTTATTTTACCTGAATAAAAATTAATTTGAAAAGATGTAAAATTCGGAGTGTATTCAATTATATGAAATGTAAAATACATTAGAGCAGCAGAGATATTACTATTCTGTTAAGATAAACCATTCAAGTGATGCGCAATAATTCAATGGTCACTTTTCCCACTGTGATAACGCTTCCGCAGCATTTTCATCGTTCCCGCATTCGCATATATGAAGGGAACAACACCTATTCATCTGCCAAACACACCGATAATCCTGTGGACGGGGAAATGTGTCACTAACTCCATTGCTCATATTGCCCGCAATAATTACCACTCCGTTTCACCTCTCCGCAACTATCACCCCCTCCATCCATGTGTAGGTGGCATACTTTTTTGAATGGATTGACGGAATATGTGTGTGTGTGTGTGTGTGTGTGTGTGTGTGTGTATGTGTGTGTATGAATGTTTGTGTATGTGCACAATTCAATGGCATTGCGTAGCTCTGAAACGGCGATATACACGGTGGCAGTGATGTAGTCGATATCAACGATCCGTTCTGCAATGTTCTTTCAGTTTGTTTCAGTGTTTCCATCGGCTTACATCCCCTTTCCTCCTCCCTGACCCCGGACTTATCGTGGCGTGGGCTTTATTTCGAGTGAAGAAAATACAAGCAGGTTTCCATTTTAAATTTCATTTCACTCACAGATCCTCGTAGAGATAGATACCACTCTAGCGCTCTTGTCATTTAGCTGATTTCAAAGACTGGATGACTATTGGCAGATCATATTTAATGCCTTCATTAAAGAGCAAAAAGAGCAGAATTTGTCTTATATGACTGAAAAGTAATTTCTGATAATTTGCGCCATCATATACTCTCATACATGTCTCCATGTGTCCACTTCTCTATAAAACATTTTAATTGAATTCATAATTAATCGTAACTTAACTTTAATTTACCTGAAATTATTCATTTCTTAATATTACATAATAACACCAAAATAATTATTGTTCACAAAGATATACATTTAATACTCAATATTCTTGACCGATTCGAAATTAACCTCTTGTTTTAGCTTTGAAGACATATATCATCGTAATCTGAGGAATGAAACAATACGTTTAATTTTGTTATTATTATTATTATTATTATTATTATTATTATTATTACTGCTACTACTATTATTATTGCTACTATTGTTATTTCAAATCATCAAAGTTCCTTTTCGAACGTTGTGATTATCATATAATTCACGTATCATTTTTGTTTAATTTCTAAAATTTCCATTTAATACTTATTTAACAACTACTGTATAACACGAGATTACTGTATATCGCGACAGTATTATCTGAGGTTTTCAGGTGTAGATTTATATAAATTGATAAAATTAAGCAAATTATAAATAGTACGAAATTACTAGTTATCATTAATTAATATTTGAAGTAATTCAAATCCTGCCAGTATATAGTAATATAGTGATGATAATAGTAGTAGTAGTAGTAGTAGTAGTAGTAGTAGTAGTAGTAGTAGTAGTAGTAGTAGTAGTAGTAGTAGTAGTAGTAGTAGTAGTATATATTATATAATTAATTCCATATAACAAATAATTAATTCCATATAACAAATGGAAAAAGAGACTACGATGAAAATTTTAGAAGTATTTCTTTTGAAATTGAGAAAATAATATTTGATCATTTATTCTCATGGGAATATTTTAAAAAAAAGAAATAAGAATAAATTAGTGCTCTGTTTAATTATTCTATTTCGATTAATAAGACAAATATAGAATGTACACACACACACACACACACACGCATACATACATCAGAAATAGAAATCCCAATGGAATTTTGTTATTATTCAATTTTTTGTTATTATTATTATCATTGATAATCATTCAACTTAAGCCATTCTATGCTAATCTTATTGATCGCAATAATGATTAAATAATGTTAAAATTATTATAAGATAATTAGGCATAAGAATTATCAAATGATAATAGCAAAATTTGAAGCAATAAAGTTATCAGTTGTTATCAGTTTTTGAAGTCAAAATTAATATTTTGTATATGATAATAACAACGTTTGAAGCAGTGCAGTTATCACTCAATTCTTATTTACTTTCGAAAAGATTTCAATTATTTCGTCAGATATTTTAATGAATTAAAAACAATTGAATTGTTGGATGAATATCACTTACTAAATGTTTCCATTGGGATTGTTTAAAGAAATAAAATATATTAACTTTTGAGTTTCAAAAAGATTTTAGTATCGGAAATGAGTAAATTTTTCATTTGTGAATTTGAACATATCTCATCCATTCACTGTCACTACTTATATTTATCTCATTTTCCAGTTAAAATTAACATCAAGGTTTTTCAAGTTTTGAAAATTACTAGTATACGAGGTAATAACATTCATGTACATTTCATTTATTAGTTCATAAAAGTTGCACCTGATAGGTAGGTAAGTAGGTAGATAGGTAGGTAAAAAACTTCTCAATTGATGCTATCAATTTACTAGTATACGAAGCAATAGCATTCATGTACATTTCATTTATTATTAGTTCATAAAAGTTCCACCTGGTAGGTAGGTAGGTAGGTAGGTAGGTAAATAAAAAACTACTCAACTGATGATATCAATTTTTCATTGACATGATTGTATACAATATAATTTTGACTCATTTAACGTCTTTACTTATTATCTTTCGTTTTAAGTTTACTTCTATCGATCGTATTTTATTATATAAAATTGTTTTCTTTAAGAAAATTTAAATTGAAGATTTAAATTCTTCAAAGTTCTAAAAATTTAAGAATTTGTTGGGCTTGTAATATTTTTTTGACACTTTTCCGTTCAAGTATATATATAATATATATATATATAAGTATATATTATATATAGTATAAGTATATATATTATATATACATGCAATATCGAAATGTAATATAAACTTTTCAACTTTGGAGTGGAATTTTTTATTGGAGTGGAATTTTTTATTTTCAAAAGACTTAAAATCATTTAATTTGACCTATAACCTATGAGTGATACAACAATACATCGAACAAACATCAACAGTTACTTTAACTTTTTGCATTTCTGAGCGAAAATGAACTTGCTAACATCCGATTGTTTTATTCCATGAAATAAAAAATGCATTTTAAGATTAGAAAAGAATAGGTTGCTAAGATATGTTTTACTTAGTTACAGCCATAGAATTCTTTTCTTATTTACTAATTCTATTAATTTAAATGTTAAGGCTTTCATTAGTTTTGGCGTAGGAGGCAAATCAATCTCCCAAATTGGTTGATACTTCTTCCGCCTATGATGCATTAATTAGCTGAGTGTTTTGTTTTATCTTTCAAAACAAATAATGCGTGGGAGGAAAGACGAAAAAAAAGTAGCACTTATAATTAACATTTCAATTTCCCAAGCGGTTTTCAAATATTTTTTTTTAGCAATAAATAAATCTAATGAATTTAATTTAATGTGAGCGATTAAAGATTAAGCCTATGTTTGATATAATAGTTGAACATTTATTTGAAAACTTTTCGAATAGCCCTAATTCATATTTCCTCAGATAGGACAATCTGCAGAGGAAGATTAATTAAACTGGTAAATTTAATGATTGAAGAAGTTTCTAAAATCTAAGCTTGCAGTTTTGCTAACATCATTGCGATAAATACTTAATTAATCAGGCATGATTTTTGATAAGTTCCAAATGGTGTTCATTGAAATTTGGACTTACCGAATGCTTTTAAAGGAGCTGAAGAAAGAATACTTGACTAATAAGTAATCACATAATCAACTTCAAACGGATGAATTATGTCGCGTATGAAATGCAGTTTTAATAGACAATTATATAGATGGAAATATGGTGAATTAAAATGAAGTTTAGAGTAGAACAGATAGTAGAAATTTGAGGAAAAAGAAAAAAAGGGGATTGTGACTAGCGATCTTGTTGACAGTCATATTTTATTGAGAATTTAAATTATTATTATTTTAATTGAAACTGAGAGGGTTATTTTGAAAATTAAAACATTGAAATATGAGAATGGATTTGAAATATTACTACTACACACAGATCATTTGTTATGCATATTGAAAGAACGCTTTCATTTAGATTTACAATTCAAATGCTTGCCATAATATTAGTAAGTGTAATGATATGATTATTAGAGCTTGATAATACGTTTAATCTGAGAGATTGTATTAAAGCATTAGAAATATAAAATATAATAGTTTAGATCGGTGAAGAGAAGATTCGGGTAATGTAATTTAGTTCCGATAATGTCTGCTTTTCCGACTACTTTCTATCAATGGATCAGTCGTAAATTTTTTCCTGAATTTATCAATGAAGATTATGTAGAATCACTGAACAAATTGTAATCTTATCAATTGACCAGGCAATATTTCTCATTTTATATTTTTGTTCTCTCTATGCTAAATTTAATTTAACAGATGAATGATTGATTATAATATCACATGTATTGTGTATTAATTTCATTATTATATTTTTTCTTGACAGTTATTAGTCTTGATTTTCTAACCATTCTAAATGTTCCATAACATATCGCTTATATATGAATGTTTAAATATTAATTCTGCTAATTTGCCTTTATTATTTTAGTAGTATAGGACCTGAAAATGAATGAAATCTACAAATTGTGAATATTTGCCCATATATTATTATTGCTTATTTTAGCCCTCGAATATACGGCAGTCAACAACATCCGTATACCTCTTATTCACAGCAATTTCTTGGCTCTATTGGAGAAAGAGAAGATAGGGAAAGAACAGGAATTGGAATTGGAATTGGTGTTCTACGACCAAATTTTGCTTATCCATGTAATATTATTCTTCCATTGTTGTATTTATTGCTATTAGTTGAAGGATAATTGTTTTATTTTGTTTTGGCTGTAGAAAACAAAAATCAGCAAAGTGCACATTTTTTTTAATTTGATTTTAATTTGTGGATTATAAATCATTAAAATGATTTCATCGATTGATGTTGATCTTATAACAATACTGATAGAGTAAAATAGGACATTTTGTTTTGCTTTAGAGATAAATAGTAATTAGATTATTGAAGCTAATAAAACTAATTTTTCATGGATTAAAATTCAATGATAAATTACGGTAGGAATGAGATGATGAGATCATTAGTGGCAATTAGAGAGGAAATGTTAAAATGTCTTATATTCACCTAATTTATTTATTATAGCATCTGCGACTAATCAGCATAAACCTGAACAAAATATTACCGGTAACGGCGAAGTTCTCTCGCACTGGGCAGCTCTCAAGATGATAATGGCCGAACGAGCAGCCCAATGTTTAGCCAAACTTGGTTTAGACACTGCGACATCTACAACTACTGCTAATACAAATATTTTACATCCGCAGACAAATCAACCCCAAAATACTACTACTACAACAGATTCGGCTGTTATAATTTCTACAACACCAAATGATTTGGTAACAACGTCTGGACATCATCGAAGGTATTTCTGGATGTTACTTGCAATAAAATAAGTAAAATCATTTTGAACAATATTTTCTTCTCTTACTTTAATAATTCTCAATACACTATTAGTAAATATTAAGTTACAGAGATAATTGCAATTTTATTATTTTCCGTAGCATATTTTTTTTGCTTTAGAAACATAATAATGTTCCGGTTATGTGCTACACTTCTGTTAAGGGATGATTGAAGAGTTATGTATATATATGTAATTCAGTGGTTAATTTCAAATAATGAAGATTTGGAATATTGAAGAATCAACAAAAAATAACGAGTATCGACTATGAATTAATGATGAATAAATCTTTCTGATAATTTTAGATCTCGTAGTTTACGTGAACGTACAGGTGTTGATCAACGTTTAGAGCGGTTACCTAGTGGACCGATAACTTTACAAAAATTTACACCACATACAGTCATTCCAGGAAGTAATATTGAAAAAAGGTTTTTTTTTCGATTTATTAAAAAATGTTTATTTAATCCGGCAATTTGAGTAATACAGGTACAGTATTGTTTGCAAGCGCTTCCTGATAATCCTGCAAATGCTTCAGCTAATCGAGAAATCTTGAGAATATATTGATTTTTCTTAAATTGAATGTGTATTTTCGATAAAGTTAGGACTATCTGCGAACCGGATTAGAGAAGTTAGCAAAGATTTAAACCGGATTAGAGAAGGTAGCAAAGATTCAAATTGGATTAGGAAAGTTAGCAAAGATTCAAATCGGATTAGAGAAGTTAGCAAAGATTCAAATCGGATTAGAGAAGTTAGCAAAGATTCAAATCGGATTAAAGAAGTTAGCAAAGATTGTTAATAAAATAGGAAAGGTAGGAAGGAATGAAAGGAATTGGAAAGAGAGTAAAAAGTTTGAAAAAGAAAAGAATTAATTTTTCTTCAGATTAAATTCCTTCCATATCAATTTCTCATTTTTTATTTATTAATTTTTTATCCTTTGTTTTATTTTCTCTCAGTGAAACATCAAAACGAATTAATTGTCGTAGAAGAATGATTAGAAGTGGGGAGGTTGCAATAAACAGTACATTAAAATGCCTTTGACGGCTGACTGTAGGCCGACATCTTGCGTGATAACGAATTACATTGTAGTTTAGAACACTAAACGTTGTCTTTCAAATTTTATTATCTCCGTTGTGCCGATGAACAAAATAGAAAAAGTGAGGAGAAATAAAAGGAATTGGAAAATGGACACTGTTTTTGCTAAAAGATGAATGCTTTCAGTAGACCGGTACTTATTCATAATTTCGCTGAACATGTACGACTGATGTCAGCTGATTCAGATTTTCGATTTTCCGAAGAATACGAAGTATGTTTTATGGTAGAATTCACTTCTAATTAAGAGTGCATATTAACGTCATTGTTTAAAGCATTTGTCATCATTTTAAAACATAATTGTGAAATGTCTTCATTTATTATCGCTGTCAGCATATTTGTCTTAAATTAATGAAATTTTGATCCGAAACTTTAGGATTTGAAATTGGTAGGACATGGACAAACATGTATAGCAGCTGATTTAACAGTGAATCGTGCAAAAAATCGTTTCACGAACATATTGCCATACGACCATTCTCGTGTAAAGCTTATACCAACTGATGATGACGATGGCTCAGATTATGTTAATGCATCTTATATTCCTGTTAGTTGAAATCTTTTTATCAAAAATTTTTACTCACCAAACTATTAGAAGGTTCTTCATTTATAGTGAATAGTTTCCGTTTAAAAAAATAGTTGTTTTATGACAGTTGGCAAGAATATGTTAACCATTGTAAGCAAAATGAGAAATGTGAAATAGAATATGAATGCAGTTGTAAATGGTAGTTCAATATTTTTTACAGGGATTCAATTCACGTCGCGAATTCATCGCAGCACAGGGACCTCTTCCTTCGACACGTGATCATTTTTGGCGAGTTGTTTGGGAACAACATTGTCCGGCAATAGTTGCTCTAACAAAATGTGTTGAAAAAGGACGTGATAAATGTCATCAATATTGGCCTGATAACGATCAGCTCAGCGTTCTTTACGCTGACATTGAGGTTTACTTTCTATGATCTATATTATAAATATGCTTTATTATTTACTCTTAGCTTCCTATTATGAAATAAATTATTCAAAAACTGCGTTTCATCTTCAGTGAATAAAGTCTCGGTTTGACAAAAACGTACCTTTTCGTGATTGGTAAACCTTTTTTCAAACTGTACTGTTACTTTAATTGTATGTTTTTATTTTCCGAATTTATAAATTCGTGCTTTCAGGTGACGTTAATGAACGAAAAGGTATACGAAGAGTTCACAGTTCGTGAACTTAGGTTAACAAACATGAGTGAATCAGCGGCTCCTCCTCGGACAGTAAAACATTTGCATTATATGGCATGGCCTGATTTTGGCGTTCCTGAATGTGCTGCTGGCTTAGTGCATTTTGTTCGTCTTTTTCGGACTCGACTACCACCTTCACCTAACAATAAACCAACCATTGTGCATTGCAGGTTTGATATTTCTTTTCTTGTTATCAGAATTTCATCAATCACTTCGAAAAGAACTGATCGGTAAAATTGAAATCTCCTCGCAAGAAAAGCTAGCCTACCAGTTAAGTTAAGAGGAACATTTTAACACTAAGTACCATTAACAATTTTGCTATTGTAGTTACATCATAAAATTTACAAAGAGTAGACCTTTTCCGCAAAACTTAAGTCTGTTATTTAGCATTGTTAATCATTTTTCAGTGAATATCTTTATCGGGATTATTTGTTTAGACTTAATAAATATTAAGATATTTATTATAACAGGACTTATACATTAAATTTAATGGAATGTCATAATAAAAGTATGAAAAGTATTTTGATTGAAGCGCTGGTGTTGGTCGAAGTGGTACATTCATAGCGCTGGACCGCCTGATACAATGCGTTGCAAAAACTTTGCCACTCGATGTTTTTGGCATTGTTTATGAGATGAGACTTGATCGTTGTCATATGGTGCAAAATGAGGTAACGCTTTTCTACGTTTCGTTTTTCCTCTTTACTTTTCACCAGAATTGGCTAGGTTTGTGATGATCCCATATTAAATATTTTCTGCAGCATATCCGTTTTGTTGGTTGTTTAGAACTTATTGTTAGCCATTCGCCGACCACGATGAATTTTTGAATCGTTCGGTCGGCACAGGTCAAAAAGAAATTTTTACTTTTTAATCTAAACTTTACTTTCAGCAACAGTATATATTCATTCATCATTGCCTGTTATATGTTCTGGAGGCAGAATATGAAACGGCTACAAATTTGATAGGCAACAATTTATCGCAAGTTGGAAGTGAGGAAGAGTCTGTGACTTCGACTTTTCTCAGGGATAATGTTATCGGCTTCCCAAATAGTTTCATCAGTAACGATGTTGGAAACAAGTTGGGTGTAGGAATCACAGGCGGAGATGTCCAAATAATAAGCAATAATGGAGGTACCACATTTATTGGAACTTCACCACAACATCAACCCAATACTACATGGATTACCACCCCGCGCGTCGAAGTGCATTTAAATCCAGCTTTCGATGATGATGAAGGTATTGCTGAATCTGGCCTATGATAATTTTTTCCTTGTTTTAATATCTTGTACTAATTTCCTACGGAAAATTAGTGAACGGAAATACTGCATTGAAATTGAAGGACGTCATCGTATACTTTTGATAGATTAGTACTTACACTGTTTGAATAGCTGGAAGATAACGAAGTTCAACTTCCTCAACGATAGAAAATTAATGAAATGTTCTAATACATTTCATTAATTTTCTGCAAACCTGACTGCCTCGTAACCATTTTTGAATATACAAAGTATCAGTCAAATTAAATGGTAATGAATTCAATAAAGCCCAATCACATTTTAAGTAAGCTACCTCGTGGTATGATTATTATCTGTCCTGATGTTTTTATGAAACGAAAATTTCTTCTCATTCGTGGAAATTTGAAAATATCGTAAAAACATGAAATAATACGGGTTTCTCTTCCCCACGATTTTTTGATGTTTTGTGAGAAGTAATGTTTCTGCTTCAGTGTTTTTGTATATTGTTGTTTTTTTGCTCAATAAAATTCAAATTTAATAATGTGATATATTTTCTCCTCCTTTGTTCTTATTTAAAACTTTTGCCGATATAAAATTATTCTATTTTTTCGGGCAACAGTAATTTTTTCTACTTGGCGAAATTTCTGAAATTATTTAAACAAATCATAATATATGCATTGTAATAGTTAGATTAATTAACCTTCGATCACATAGTAGTATGCAGTCGGGTAGAATGCGTTTTTTTTTCCAGCAAAGCAGAAGATAAAATGATAATAGGATTCAGAAATCGTGTATCTGAATGATGAATTCGTCCTTATAACATTTGACATAACATTTGACGTTTTACAAAGCCATACATTATTCAAATATAACTGTCACAATTAAATTTACATAATTTACTTATTCTTTAAAATTTATAGTTTTTGGAAAAATTTCATTCCATTGACGCATAAATGATTGGGAACGAAATCAGGACAATTTGCTTGGACGTGAATTTGATGGGTATGATTTCCGTTGGCGTTATCATTAACAAACACTTTGAAATTTATCATACAACCATTGTTCTGATTTGAATTGAAATCTACCACACAATCATTATCCTGATTTGAATCCTGAAAAAAAACTAAAAATTGTATAGGACTGAAGTTTTTCTTGAAAGAGGAAGTTAACAAATCTCGACTGAGTCTAAAGTCTGTTGGGCTTGGGTGTTCTTTGAAATTTGCATGATTAATTTTTGTCATTTGACAACGCATCGTCAACATCCATTGGGATGATCATTCGAGAATCAGGGTTTTGATATTTCTTCTTTTATAATTGATTTTGATTTTTAAAAACCCGGTAATAGAATGATGAAGATAACACTGGTTGGACTGTTTTGTTATGGATGATAGAAGAGATTGATTATGAAGATCATACCTGAAATCTCTTAGTTCTTGTGGTTGATTTATTTACTGGAACTGTTTCTTCGGGTTTTATTATTGGATTTATGCTTGCTTTTATTGTTGGTTTAGTGCTTTTTTGAGATGATGAAACAATGGTGGATGAATTGCTAAAAGAATTGCATGAACATTTGAAAAAAAGTAATGGCAAAAATTCTGATATTAAATGAATTTAAATTTCAACAGATACTATTGTCCTTTTTACTACTGGCGTACTATTTTGCAAAAGATATCTGAGCGCTAAAATTCTAAGTTGGAGTTAATTGAAATATTTGAAAACGAACGTTACAGATTTCGAGCTTCCTACACCATCATACTCTCTAATTAACAATAATCGTCTATTGTCATCAGTCATATAAATGCGATCTGTTTTTAGCAAGTTTTCTTGAGAATTAACAGGAAAACGAAGCAAATCCTCGATTCGATCAGCCGAAAGAATCTTTTTGGAATCGATATCCTGTCGTGACGATATTCGATCATGCTAAAATGGAACTAATTGAGGCAACTATCGATTTCATTAGCTCTGAAGTTTTACCACTTTAATTGGAATATTCAAACTTTATAAAATTGAACTAAAATTTGGAATTCCAATTAAAATTAAATTGCAATTCCTGAAATTGTAATTCCAAGTTGGAATTCCAAGTTGAGTTTTTTCCAAAGTTGATTATCATTTCATTTTAAAAATTAGAAAAATTTACCTCTGTTTTTTTAATCTTCTCGAATTCTTCAACGATTTCATCTGAAAGAGAAAGAGATTACATTCGCTTAACAAATTAAATGGTTGTCTGAAAACATTTGGAGATGCTACTGATAAGAGAATGCGATTAGCGATAAATGAAGCATACCTTTAGTAGTCGTTGTCATTGTTATTCCTGAAAATTCTTCCTTTTGCAAATCATTGAAAATTGTAAACACAAAACTGAATCATTAGAAAAATTCACTCTTTTAAATTTTATGATAACAAATAATAAATTTCTTATATGGAATACATTTTTAAATACTCCGTAAACTACAAGGTAACCACGCTGACAACCGTACTTCGCTGGTTTTCGGCTGTAAAATGATAGAATAGTATCATCTTTCGTAATATTTAGACTATTATAATATTCAAATTATTAAGAATATCACATTGAAGAGCGAGCAATTATCAAAATCTTTTGCAGGAAATTTTGCTTCCGTTACCATTTTAACACACTCTATCCAATCTTTTACGTACTTAAATGCTGCTGATATGTATTTTAAGTCTTACGGTTAGTCAATATTTAGTGATAACTTAATAAATGTTCGACACATTTAGCTATCCGTCCACCTACGCGTTGAGACACGTCTACAATTCTCCTCAACTCTCCCTTTCCGTTCATTTTTCACATTGTCGTAATTTCTACATTCACCAAATCTTCAAAGTCATAAATCCAAGGACACCAAAGAACGTTGCCATTTCTAAGAGCAAAACTCAAAAAAAAGTTCAACAATTCGGTACACACGTGAAAGATATCAAAAACAAAATTTATTAATTATTAAAATAAAAAGTAGAAACCAAAACAATTCATACATAGTAATTGGGAGAGATAACATTTTGTATGAAAACGAGCAATTTCTGTATCACTTCCTTTTCACCTGTTTCAATCATCTTATCATGATGTGTACGCAAAAATGATCGCAGTGTTTCTGTTACCGTATTCTGCAAATTCTTTTAATTTTTAAATGATTTATTTCAATAACTAATCAAATCATTTAACTGAAATTGAATTGTGATTCAAAATCATCATCTTCATACGTTGTCATATGATATCCATTTTAATTTTTCTTTTGATATCCGAACAATGTATACACAAAGTAAAGTAATATTGCCAATGTGAACTTTGATAATATTTAAATTTCAATTTAGAATCTAGCAAAACAAAGCCTTCCTCTAATTTCTAATAACAAATAGTTGGATGCTTACACGTGTTAAAGAATCAGAACCGATGCCAAGCCGGCAATATTTTGGTATCATATCGAATACCAATGATGGAATAGTGAATGGAAAAGCGCGAATTACCGCCGATAGAGCCAATACAGCGCCATGCCTCTTACTTGGTACATTATGCTTCGTATGCTCGAATAATTCCTTCTGATAAATTATTTTTTTATAGTTTATAATCGCTTGAATATTGCATCGTGTAATTTTACCTTATTGATAATAAAGTCTTCTGGATGAACTTACGATATAACAATTGCTAAGCGATTGAAAACCGCAGTGTATCAGTGCCATCAAACAATCAGCAGCCTCTCGTCGTACCTCAAGTTGTGTATGACAAATTGCATTGTAAACCATTCGTCTATAATTCTACTTATTATTCATTATGAAAAAATTTCACCATTTCAAAATTAAAAAGTCGGAAATGAGATGAAACTCTTTTAGAGCTCTCTTTGTGTAACTTAAAGAAAAATTGAAGAATTATTTTTATTTGATTACTTGTCTATACTTTTTCAGAATATGAAATTAAATCAGTGCCTAGCATACGAAGCGATAAATATGAGATGAAAATACATTATGAAAGATAGACCTAAAAATTTCTTTGAAATTATAACACTTATTTATCTTTCGTCAATTTTTCAACGATGCAACAAATAGCGCTCCCTTCGTTAATATTTACGGATCAATAACGCATCTTGTCTTTTTATTTTAAGTTTATTTATTTTCAATTATTATGCATGCCACATCGCTATAGACTGTTCCTTACTACCTATACTATCATTCCATAATGCACTTTGATACCTATAGACATGTGGTCGTTTAATTTAGGTAGCTAAAATGTTTTTTCTCAGAGAGAAACTTACCGCACAGTTTCAGGCCTATTTTGCTTCTCGCAAACAAGTATGTTTGAAAATATGAATACATGAAGAAATTTCATTATAGATACCCATGCCTTCCAACTGGTACTCTCATTCATCGTCTATAATTGCAATTTAAACTTTTTAATTTTATTGCAAAAATGATCGGAAAGAAAAAATTATCTGGAATGATTTTTTTGCTGAATCACTCTTCTATTCTTATAAATCTAAATTCAAGTTAAATTTTAAGAAATGTAGAAATTTTGAATTTAAAGTTTATTCGTTGTACCCGTTCAACACATTTTAACATCTCATCAGCAAGTTCATCACACAGATAAATACCGGACCATGACTGAAATAATACATCACTTGCATCAACTGCTAAATCAGCATCCCTTATCACTTCTGTCTCATCCATGCTAAAATAAAATAAAAGTTTGTGATCGCTAAAAAACAAGAAACATTTCACAAATATCTAACTGATTACGTTAATTAGAATTTCAAATAATAGCATAAGTATTGAATCAAATTTTAAAGGAATGAAATGAAACAAACTTACTCTGCTGTTTCTTCATCAGCTAGATGAGTGATAAGCGGAAAGAATGATATGATAGGCGATGATAAAGCTATGAAACAAGACAGAAAATATGCATTCAAAAATCTTAGCAAAGTTTTAATATATAATTGACGCTGAAAGAATTTTTAAAATTTTATTTCGTTTCTCGAAATTAATTAATAATATCAAAAAGTATCGCTGATTTAATAATGATATGGAACAATGCTTGTGAATAAAATTCAACAGATTTTCAAATCATTTCTTAAAAGCTATAGGAATAAACCATAGCAAATGTAGCTAATTCACCCTTATGATGACAGTATTCCGACTGATAGCAATTTGATCAATTTGATTGTCATATTTATCTTTAGAACATAGTGCTTTATTTTTCAATAATGTAGATGACGGTGATGATGATGATGATGATGATACGGTTATCTGTTTTGATTGTACTACTGGTGATAATGAATTTCTTTTGTCCATTTGTTTTTTACGCGATTTCATCATTTCTTGAATCTGCAGAAAATAAGTGAAAATTTTTCAATCGTAATTAGATTTAAGTCATTTAAAAAAAATCACCAATAATATTCGAATTAATTTCAAATTATAACAAAAACAAAGAGGTTACATGAGTGTCAAATATATTATTCATTATTTCCCCCAACTTTGGAAATCTATACTTCATCGGTATATTACTTTCATCACCCATTGCAAAACCATAAACAGCAGGAAATGAAAGTACGCTGAAAAATAACTCTTTGTTTTTATATCAAATGAATGAGAATTGATTGTTCTATATTTCTATGGATTTAATCATTCTATCTTATTCCACTAGATTCGATCGTTATATCTTGTTTCTACAGACTTTGATCGTTCTATCTTGTTTCTACAGATTCGATCGTTCTATCTTGTTTCCACCGATTCGATCGTTCTATCTTATTTGTTCTATATACTTGATCGTTCTATTTTATTTCTGTGGATTCCGTTATGCTGTTTTTACTAAAGCTATAGATTTCATTATTTTGTCTTTACCAGTTAAATCAGTTAAAATATGAAATGCAATCACAAACTGCTGAAATATTAAATGAAGTTTGGTAATTTAATCAATAGAAATTCATATTAATTTGCCATAAAAGTTTTTGAAAGATCTATAATTTTTCAAAAATTTTCATTTAATTAGAATTAATTAAAAAATTCCAAACTTTGCGATTTGATCTCTTTCCGGTGCTAGCCATGCTTGTGAAATCATAATATTTGCAATATTTATGGCACGATTTAACAGTTCTGTTGTTCTCCAACCTGAGCATGAAGAAATGTATTGTATAAGACCCAATCGTCTGAAAAAATATGCTTTAATTTAATTACTCAAATTTTCTTATGATATTCTGAAGAAAAAGGAAAATGGTAAGGTTTTGATATCTTATTTAATCCTTCTCAAACCGCTTTACTCTATCATTTTTTTCATATTTTAACCTTAAACTTAAACGAGTGAAAATTTACTTACACACATCGATGCCATGTTGTCGGTGCAGGCCTTAAAGCAATTTCAAATATTGCTTCTGCAAGCCAATGAAATCTTCTCACATCACAAACATCTAAGCAAAACTTCAACGCAGTATCCCAATAATTTACTGTTTCCGACATCAAACCTGTAAACATTCAAATATTTCTTTGAAAAATTTTCCACAAAGAATAATTAAAATATTTAAAATTAATTTGAAATTCTCAAGTTACCCTCAATTTGATAGACAATAATAGGTTTCAACCAGGTCCACATTTCTTGCAAATCATTAAAAAGCCAATTTCTTGAGCCACGAATAATGCCAGCACAATATATTGCCGCAAGTTTCGTCTGCGCTTGTCGTACTATCGGATTCTCGTTCTTTAAATAGACTTCGCATTTATTAATTGTAGCATAAAATTATTTTATTGGATTCATTCAAGCTAATTGCCAATTGCAGCTAACTGACGAATTTTCATTTAAATACAACAGGCTGCAAAAGAATGAAGAAAAAGATGAAATAAAATGAAATGTTTTTACCTCAGAATTGCATAATGATTTTAGCAACATTTTAAATTGCGATGTCAATGATATACCGAAATTTCGAAATAAATACTAAAAAGAGAAATGAAAAATCATTATGAATTTCAAAATTGATGATAGCATTTTATTATCCATAAGAAAAGAAAGTGAAATTAAAGAATAAAATTAAAACAATAAGATACTTTAATGAAACGGTATTCGCTAGCATAGAATACATCGCTGTCTTCTTTTTCCTTTAATAAATTAGCATGCCAAAAATTAAGAAATTGTTCATCTTTCATATATTCAATTATTAATTTCTCAATATCATTGAATTCTGATACGGAGCGTTGCAGTTCTGTTTGTGTATTTGCTGGAGCTGGTACCATCAATTTCCTGAAAAAACTGAAAATATATCAATCAATTTAGGAAAATGGACTTATAGCGCATACCTTAGAATATCACATTATCATAAAGCATTTGAGCATTATGTATAAAATTCTATCAATGCAGCAATTTTAATCTTATCTGCTCTACTCTTATCATTTTAACCTCTTACAATCAAATTTTATCAATTTTAGATTAGTATAAAAAAGAAATAAAAGGATCGTATCACAATATAGGAAACAAAAGCTGACAAATTGAGCAGCTGATAGTTATTCAAATATGCGGCAGTCTCAAAAACTTCAATATATATGAGTTGTTTACCTTGGCCATTGATATGCGCCCCAATGTGGCTTCGATATAAATATTGTTTCGTTCCAAGTTTTCTCATCATTTGGTAATCTATCATGATCATAAACGATGCATAAATTATCAGGTCTTAAACCACATGCATATTTGAATTTCGGATCAATTACCTAAAAGAGCTACGATATTTAGATAACAAAACAAAAATAGCCTCCACAAATTTAACATCTAAATAAAACAAATTATAAATTTTGTAAAATATTAAAATAACCTTATCAGGTGGATTCCATAATATTCTTTTTGTTCGTGGCTTATTCCATTCTAAATAACTAGCGATACATTCAGCAGCAATACGTCGCCATCTTGGACGAACATCAACTAACATTTGCAGAAATATCTAAAAATAATTTTACATTTAATTTTATTTCATTCCACCAAAATGAATATTAATTATTAAAATAATATCAAAGGAAGTTTGATGCAATCACATATTAAACTTTTCAAATTTGCATAAACAAACTTCTGCCACTTCAACAGTGAAAAGATTCCGATAAAAAGTGAAAAGAAATGTTCGTGCTGAATCAACTTGTCGCCAATGATATAATTGTCCTTTATTTTTGCAAATTTCAACAAGTTCCTTGCGAACACTATCTATTCGCCTATAAATAATAAATGGATACATAATTTCCCACACGATAATGCTTAATTTTTGTTAAATAACTAGCGATACATTCAGCATTTTCTTAAATTAAAATAGCTAAATGATAAGTTACGGTAATTTGTTATTGAAATTTTTTAAATAACAAAAAAAAAATGAAATTATAAAATATTCTTCTCTTCCTTCTCTTTTCTGATGACAGTTTATGAATATTAATTAATTTGACATACTGCTGATTCTTTTCATATTTTTCATTAAATTTATTTTCTGACATAAGAATTGTCTGTGAATGAGATAATTCTTGATATTTAGTATAAAATATTTCATTAGCATTATTATCAGTAAACATCCTTTGCCCGGTTATACGAATATTTACTGAATTCTGTAAACAAATTTGTTGAATTTGTTGATTAATAAATTAATAAGTGTTTCCTAATTAGACTTTCTCACCTATTATAACCCTCTTTCATATTTTTCTTTTCTATTCTCTTAAAATGTTGTTAAATTACTAAAATTATTTTTGTTAAAAAAAATTAATGATACAAGATAATTTAATCAAAAATTGGAAAATTTTATCAATAGAATTATTAAAGTAATATATATCAGTCATTTCATTACGAAGCATTAAAATGATAACGATAGTATATTTTATCATAGTTTTATCATAGATAGAAAAAAACTGCATTTTATCATTTCCATTCGAGACAAAAATTTATTATGATAAACTCTTATCATTGAGTGTTGTAAAAGTTTAAATGATATAGTGAAATTAAACAAATAGAATTAACAATAAATTTCCTTATTGTTTTTATTTTAAATAAAACGAGCAAAATTTTGAAAAAAAAAAACGCTATAAAATGAAAAATGAAGTGATTACATTTTATTTTGTCGAAAACTTACGACATTTTTTTGAAGTGGCCATTGTTTTATGGAAACAGAACGAATAGCATGCTGTACTAATGCAATAATGGATGGCTTCTCGGAAACTTTAATTTTTGCAACTGCTAGCCAACATTTACAACGAACAGAAATTGTATTTGAAATCAAAAATCCACATTTGATCAAAATATATAATGCTCCCTAGAAAATTTGATCAACGATGGATAACTTGAAATGTTGAAATAATTAAAGCTTAAAGAGGGAAATAACGAATTCGTAATTTTTGTAATTGAAAGAAGTTTGAGAGATACATTCTCAAACAATCGAAATCATTCGTTGATATTGAAGCTAACAAATTTATCTTTTATTTCAACTCAAAAAAATCAGGTTTTCCTGAATTACCTTCATTTCTTCATGACTGATATTACGTTTTGGATCTAAATGCTCCAACACATCATCCACTAATAAACATTTCGAATTTGGAAATTTCATTATTAATTTGTTCAACGCCGTTTGAGAAACGATACGTACCTTTAACGATCAAAATTTGTTGTGAAATAAATAATTTTAATAGAAAAATTTTTTGTCTTAATTTCAATATATTTCTAAATGTTACATCGGTGAAAAAGTTTGTTCCAAGTTTTACGAGATCCTTCATGATTTTCAGATGTGATTCGGTGAATTTGGAATTTTCGATGGACAATTCCTAAATTTACTTGCAAATTACAATCAATTTTTTTTAATGTCTAATTGATAACATAAATTATTGATAACTATTTACAAATTATTGATAACTATTTAATTATAGATATCAAATTTTTTTCATCGTAAAAATATGAGAACAAATGTTATGTTAAATGTTAACAAATGAAATGTTAAATATGTTATACAATATATAATATTATATATTGTTAAATGAATGTTAAATATGTTAAATATGTTAAATATGTATAAATTTAAATTTATGTATAAATGTTAAATATGTTATACAATATATAATATTATAATTAAAATATATAATATTATACAAATGTTAAATGTTAACAAATGTTTCATCGGTCACTTCATCATATTTACTTTGGACTAAAAATTTTTGAGTAAGATGCATTTTCATTTTAAATAATTCATTTTATTAATGAATAACAAACTTTTTGATATGAGAAAATCCGCCGTTCAAAAATATCATACAATTCAGCACGACGTCCATTTATCGGATCGCTATAATTTATTCGTATATTCTTCCGGAGAGCTCGAAAACTCGGCATTGACTTAAATACATTTGTTAGCTTACTTCAATTTTAAGAAATAGATGAAGTATTAGAAATTATTCATAAATGTTATGAAATTAATTGAAATACAAGAAGTTGATAACTTACTTCCTCAGTACATAACGTTTGTAGAACGAATGAAATATGCAAAAGATTTTTTGATTGATCATCCTGTTGATTCAATAAATATTCCATTAAATTATGTATTGTAATACGAACTCGTTCGCGAATATTTTCACCATTAAAAGAAAACACTACAAAAATTCTAAGTTTGTAACTAATTAAAATATTGTTTAATTAACATAAAATTTGAAAATTATTTATGAAAAATAATCTTATTTCTTTTTCAATAATTATCACCGATTTTATTTTAATTATTAAAATACTTAAAAATATCATATAAAACACATTAACTATATTTCTAATTCTTAATTAAAACAATAGTATGCTTTACAAAAAAAAAAAGTTGTAACTTTTCATGCGTGGTGATACAGGTAATATATGTATGGGATTCATATCAACGGCTGTCTCGCTTAGTTTAATTTCTTTAGTGTTAAAAATTGGAAGACGATTGCCAATACAAGATAGTAAGTTATCGATAATAAATAGCGAACGTTTGATTACAAACCTATTATGTTTATAGTTTCAAATCATTTTCAATTTCAGTCTTCTTTTTTGACAGACAGAATTTTGTTTGAATGAATAATAAAGTATTTGAGTCACATATCAGATTCAAAAATGATTCAATAAAATATAAAGTAATATTGAGTGGAAGATAATTTGAAATGAAACAAACTTATCCATATTTTGTGGTGTTGTAAGTAATTGAATCTCAGAATAAGCAAATTCATTTAATAATTTTTCCGCAAAATCAACTTCAGCATCTGTTGGAATATGCCATTTTATTGTTACAATATCTTTGAGACATTTAACACCCCATTTCTACAACAAAAATTTAACACTTCCAATGCTCCTCAAAATTCATTTATCGCTATCTGTTCATGCATTAATTTTCTTTAAAAGAAAAGAAAGAACGCTCTCAAAATTAACATTCATCGATGGAAATCATTGTGAACCGTTTTTCATTTATTATTATTTATTGTTATTATTATTTATTATTTACTATTATCGTCATCATTATCGTTGTCATTAATATTATTATTGTCATTATCATTATATTACTATTATCGCTATTACTAATATTATTGTCATTATCACTATTATTGCTATTGTTATTATTATATTATTAGTGTTATAATTATTATTATTATCATCATTATTTTCCTTATGTTGAATCAAACTAATGCAAAAAAAAAGATTATTATCAGTATAACTTTTTTAAAAAGTTTCTTGAATTGAATTGAAAATTTACCTTAATGGGCAATGATAAATGCAATGGTAAATCTAAATTATGTTGTCGATCTTCCTCCGATATTGGATAAATTTCTGTTAATTGTGTTAGAAGATTTTTAAGTGACCAACATGCTCCCTATAAACAAAATCCCCAAAAAAGACTAATGAAGAATTTTTGTGATAAATTTTGTGATAAAATATCAACAGGCAAAAAAGAAATGATTTCGGGCAAAAATCTTTTCCAAAAATACAGCAGAATAAAGTAAAATTGCTACCTGATATGCATTAGAGCAAATTAGTGAAATGGTACATTTATGCATTTGAATACATTCATCCTGATATTTCAATAGCAAATCACTGGGAACAGAAAAGATCATCTCCGACAAATATGCAAACCACATCGTTGTTGCATCAAGTTCTTTCAACATTTTCTTCTCTTCTCAAATATGAAATGATGAAAGAAAGCGCAGAAAATTCTTTTATTCTTAAGAATCATACTTATACTCATACTTATGAAATATTCTTACATTGAAAATATTTGTTAGGTAAACATCCAATTTCTAAAACTTTTGAATTTATATTCATTTTGAATTATTATAACTTCCGAAACTTTCAATCCCAATCACCTGTAATATGCTGTTTTTGCTTCTTCAATAAGAATTCAATATACATCGGAAAATAACGGACCGGATTAGCCTAAAAATATAAACGAAATTAATTTATTTTAGCTGAAGCCGAGAGAAAGAGATGATAAAAATTTAAAAACTAAATGAGATTTTTCTACCACCCTCGATGACACAATCTGCTAGCGTTTATTTTAATTTTTCACACTTTTAATATTGGAAAAGAAATATGTTTGAATGATGAATGTATACTGACATAAGTGGATTCTTGGATAAGTGATAATGCAGCATCCGCAGCAATCACATTTTCAAATTCAGATGTTGAAATGAATTTATAGGTTTGATCACCGATTAGCTAAAAGATCGATCGGATCATATGATTAGATGTAAAATTGGAGAAAAAATCCATTACGAATTGTTTTAGATAATTTAGAAGGCGTATTTCACTCTTTATCAAAACCAATAATAATTCTTCCTTTACAGATAAAGAAAAAGGAATAGGTATTAATATTTACAAGAGAAAAATTACAAAATAGATGATCACGGAGTGGATTTAAGACAATCATGGGGTGAAATTACAGGACAAATGATCACGGAGTGGATTTAAGACAATCATGGGGTGAAATTACAGGACAAATGATCACGAGTGGATTTAAGACGATCATGGAGTGAAATTACAAGACAGATGACCACGGAGTGGATTTAAAAAGCTCAAATATAAATCTATCAGTTCATGAACTAGATGTTGTATCTAAAAGAATTATGAATCCGTAATATGTGCTCAACTCATGAGTATTAACTGAATTAAAAAATAGATTAAAATGAATCTTGATCAAGTATAAAAGTTGAATTATTGTAAGTGTCGGCGTAATTTAATTGTTTTTGATAATGAAATTTCAAATTAAATTACAGAAAAGATTTAATAAAAATTATTTATCACAAAATAATATCTCATAATAATTTAAATTGCTAATTAAAAAAAAATCAAACAATTAATTCGAATAGCTATAGCATACCTCAACAAAATTTGATGAACAGTTAGAGAATAATGCATGAAAAGCGCTTTGAATACTTGTACTGATCACAATTTCTTCACTTCCAGTCATTATTATCTCCGAGTTATCACATATCGAATCAACGTATGATATGCCATCACTTGGTGCAGAGCTTGACAATTGTGTTATCACTTTGAATACTCTAAAATAAATAACAAATAATGTGATCACATGAAAATGTGACAGTCATTATTATTATATAAATAACATGCATAAGAACATTCCAACTTTTAAATTGATACTTATTTATAAAAATAAAAGTTATACTAATTAGAGAGAATATAAAATGATATTTCAATAAGATTTTAATTTATTAATTTAATTCTAATAAGATCTTAATTTTAGATAGTAAGATTTTAGATATTAATTAATTGTAAGTTAATTAGAATTTTATACAGTAATACTTCCTTCTTAATATAAGAAAACACATAAGGATATAAATAACTTACTTATTCACAAAATTCTGTACAATACTTGGAAATCTTCCTGTTAATTTACAAAGACGTTTTTCCTCATCAGTTAAATTTGCATATTGTTCCATTTCAAGAGCAGCAGAACAATTTACAATTGGGATTAATTGAAAAATAGTCTCAAGAGTCTAAATTTAATACTAATTCTAAACCATTTTTATACTTTACAAAATAAACATTAAAATAATAAAACTAAACAAAAGTCGAATTGAATAAGAATATGATCATTTAAAGGTGATAGCATAAAAACTTTAGCGATGATAATCATTTAAAAGTGATAGTATAAAAATTTAAAGGTGATAATCATTTAATTAGTAATGTAAAGATAATATATTTCTTATATATTATCTTTACATTGAATAAGAATATATTTACATTGAATAAGAATATGATATATTTACATTGAATAAGAATATGAGAATATGAATAAGAATATGAATATATTTCTTATATATTATCTTTACATTACTAATTAAATGATTATCACCTTTAAAGTAAATAGCATTTGAATGTTTGTGTATCTTTTTCCTTAGCAAATTTTGATCCATAGCCTTAGGACTAGAATTCAAGTGCTTTTTATCAGTTTAAGCCAACCCTGAACTTATCATATTGAATATTTAATAATTTGTTAGTCATACTGATAGTACTCCAATCACTGATAAAATTTAAATATATCGCTAAATACATTACAAAACGCTCTTTTGTTTTCTTTCATATTAAGGAAAATTAATAAAATTTAAATTATAAAATTTGCCTGCAAAGAAAGCGAAAGTTTTTGAAAATCATTGATATCGATAGCTTCAATCAATGGTTCAAGCAGAAAAATTGCATGTTCACGCAATGGTATTCGACAGTTATCAGAACGAACTTCCGAATCATTTATAATTGACGACGACGATGACGATGACGATGACGATGACGATGACGACGACGACAATTTATCATCTTTGTCCTGAATTTTTTTATAAATAGCAAAACAGCAAAATTGTATGCAAAAATTTGAAATTAGTGTTCGATAATTAGTGTTCTATTTACGTTCGATCTCTTCATTGGATTATGGATGGAAGAAATGATTTGCTGTTTCCTTTTTTAGAAGTAGTAGTATTAAACTTAAACTTATCAGTAATATTAAACTTATCAATACATTAGAATAAGAATTAAAATATATTAATAAGGAAACTTATCTTATCTGTATAGTAATGATAAAGTTGTTAAAGGAGAAATATTATTGTTCATGTAAATTTGTCATATTGTTAAATGTAATAAGAATTAACATCAGGTACAAGATATTAATTGCATTTAAAAAACCTTCTTAGTTCGACATCAATCATAAGAGATCAATAATTACCTCTTTAATTTTACTAACACTAAGAATCCAATCTTGCTTACAAACATTATATGTTCGATAGTTATAGGTACCATCATCACGTACCAATGGTACACAAATTTCGACAATACATTCCAATGACTGCTTCAAACGATGTGGTTCTGTAATTGTTGATAGCGATGGATAAATTCTGAAAAAGAAATTCTAATAATAACTGAACTATTTCTTTGCTATTTTCAAAATGACAAATTATTTTGGATTATTTGAAATGAGTTTCAAATTTCTCATGTTGTAATCCTAAAATTTTACCGTTGATAGTATTTGAAATGATAATTGCTCACATAATTATTCATTTAGCTTACAGATTTTGATGTTAAAATATGACAATTTTGTGTTCGATATTTACTGATCGCTTTATCAATCATACATTATCTGATTGAAATAATCAGTTAACATGTAAACTTACAAGTCAAGACATTTTGGTAGGACAAGTTGCGGTGAAAGGAATGCTAAATTTCGCATAATATTAGACACTGATGTTTCAGTCGTTGAAAATACTGAATAATGCACAGATGGAAGTAATGTGTTGACGAACCATTCAATCTGTTCATCGGAAAGGCGCATTTTTAAAGGTACCTACGCATAATTTAGAAGATAAATTTCAGGACAATCAATTAATAATGTAAATTAAGCGGAATTAAAAGGGAGCATATAAAATCGAAAATCATTAATTTTCAAGTACAGAATAAAGGTACATCTACCTTATTTCTGGTTTTTTTACGTACTCGCTCAATGCGAACACGTCGCACCATTTCGTTAACAAGAGAATCTAAAAATGACTGTAAAGTTGGCGTATGACCACCTTCGTGCAATGGATGCAGAAAAGATTCGACGCATTTGATCAATCGCTCGAAACATCGATGAGCACTGAAATACGATATAGTATCGATGATCGGAAATACTACCAATTAAATAGGAGGAATTGAAATGTTGGAGGGAAAAATAAAGAAATATAAGGATGATCTCTTAAGATTCACTATTAGCTATGAATTTGTAAATTAATTGCAAAATCAAGAGAAACCTTTCATTTACTCCACCTAACATCCATACGATCCATTCTGCTCCTGAACTTTCAGAACCCATTCCCGTTCCATCACCAACTGCTACTTTATTATATCTTACACTTAGATTTAGTGTCCGCAAAAGTTTTGAAAAAATGATTGTATGCTTCGATGACCAATCAATATATCCTGGACAATATTCACTTATCCTGAAAATTGTTGAAATATATCGGAGCTTCTCAGCCAATGAAAATTAATCTAATCAGAGTTATCTCATTGAATGAATATTTATTTCTCATTCATCAGATAATTTGATTCCCATCTTTTTTTTACTTCACCTAACATCCATACGATCCATTCATTTTACGCCTGAATTTCCAGCGTATATTCCAATTCTATCACCAAATATTACGCCAAAATTGCTCATCACCAAATTATCGATTTTTAAAATTGATGTGTTTAGATTTATCAAAATAAAGAAGAAATTATGTCCACAAGTACGCTTTTGAGATAGAGCTATTACTTATTACAGAGAGATAATATTTTTTGAATTATATTAAGATGAAATGAAATTGAATTGTTCATGAAATGCAAGAGCAATGTCATAACACTATTGGAAAGTTGATAATCAAAGATTTATTATTTCTTATTATTTCTAGGGCTACGGATCAGAAATAAATATTTCCTATTAGCAAAAATGAAAACATTATCATCTTCTATAGCCTTAAGGTCAAAGGTTAAAGAATAGAACTTATAAATTCCTTGATAAGCTATGAGATTAAAGGTCAGAAGATAGAAATCTTGTAATTTTTATATCAAATTCTTGCTTTTTTAATGACTGTAAATAAAAAAATGGAAAAATAAGCATACGCGGAGAATATGTGTTGTATGCGAGTTTCCCACGAGCTGTTCATTTCAACAAAATTATAAAAATACCACATTTCATCATACCATAATCCAGCACCATAAAGGTCATGTTCATCATTGGACATTTTAAGTGGTATAAAAGCTGAGAATAAATTCACAAATTTAGTCATAGCATAATCGTTCCATACGTCAATAAATGGACGTATCTAAAATGTTGCACTATAATTGACCATTACTTTAGCTTCATTTCAATCGATACTTTCAGAAGTAAACCTCATCAAGAATTTCCTTTGTTGCTGATAATGGAAATAATTCTTTGACAGCTAAAACTGCTGAACGAATGTTTGATTTGTCCAAATTTTTAATATTTCGTTGATAAGTTACTTCGATGTACAAATCATAAATTGGTCTCCAAGGTAAGGTTAAATCGTTACGCTTAATTATCTCATCACTAAAATGATAAATAATGTTGATTACGAAAGAATAATTTAAAGGTGAAATTAACACTTAATATATGTAATAGTTGCTTACAGAATGGATCCCTCATAAAGTTTAATCACAGTTATGAAAATCTTTAAACTCGAATTTTAGGAATTGTTATAAATTTATGAATTTAGAGAGAAGCTTCTCGACAGATAAGAATCACTTAATCAACGTTTTGATAACTGAACAAGCTTTATGAATAAGCCTTCGATCATAATCTGGCTCCAATATAACATTATAAATGAAATTGATTAATTTTATATGATCGGCCTTAGAGAAACGACAAAAGAAACGATTTAAATATCTGAAATAGTTTAAACTTTTATTGCAGCAATTTATTAATTGTCTAAAAGCGCTTCATCAAATGGATGAAAAAAATGAACAAACTGGCTAAGTTCATTCATCCAAAAAGAAATTCCTGAATCGGCAGCATATGATAAGGTGGAATTAGCTAGGCCTGCTTTTATTTGCTCCAACCAAAAAGAAGCATTCCGATTGATATTTTCATAATACGGTAAGTAGGAATATTCTCGCCGTGTACGTTGAAATTTTTGTTTATCACGTAAGTAACCTTTTGCACTCGTATAAACATAACCAATTTTTTCATCCTATAAAATGAAAAGAGTAGTTTATATATTGCTGTGAATTGCATTCTTAGAATTATTTGATAAGTATCTGGCAATATCATTGATAATTTAATATAGTGATAATGCAATTATCTTACTTCCAATGCTACTCGGTCAGAGGATGGATGTAAATGCAAGTATAGAAATCATCTTACAAAGGTTGTAGTTTTTCCTATTATTACAGTATTAATTTGTAAAGAGAAGTAAAATAGGCAATAATAGAAAATATCAAATAACGAGAATGATTAACTTCTTCCTTCAACGTTTTCGCTTCATCTCTGCCTATATCATTCATTTGACGCATTTGGCGCATTTCACTCAAACCGATGACTATAAATAAGCCGCTTAGAATCTTAGACAATAACAGGAATGAATATTACTTTCAATATAATTTATTATATAAGCAAAATATCATTTATATTTTGCAACCTTTTGCAATATTCGATTTTTGAAAAGACAACCGATACAATTATCATTTAGGGAAGAGTTTCGACTTATCAAAAATTACGCTATCAGCGCGTTCGTATTTTGCATATAAATATTTGTACACATTTTATACAATATTGATTATTCACTTAAATTATTAAGGTTAAATTTTTAATAGTAAAAAAGCAGAGAAATAAGTGACGTACGTCTCAAATTCACGTCAACTAAGAAAATTTATAATTTATGTACAATTGAATGAAACTATAAAAGCGAAACTTCAAATATAAATTATTGATTATTATTTCTTAACTGCAACAGTCAATAGATTTAACACTGATAAAAGCTAATAATGAACAGTAATAATCGACAAATGAGCTCCATAATCGGAAACAGTCCTGATCATGATATCGATGCATCTAGAAAACTATAACTGTGGTACGCATGTTGTTGTGGGATTACAAATATACAGTTTCTCTTATCTTTAATTCAATTTTCGTTGTTATAATACATGTTTTAAATGTCGCAAAAGCTGGCATGAATTATCTCACTTCATGATATGATATTCTTTGGTAAATTTGTGTTTGTCTTAGTGATAGATGATGAATTTTTATCTTTTCCAGCTTTAAGAGATACAGGTTGGAACTTGCCAGCTTATTCCCACTTGAATTATTTGATTCATTTTCTGTTATAATATATTATCGATCACTCTAATAATGACTTCCAGCCGTTTTTTAATCAAATATTCGATAATCGTACTTAAGATGAGTTAACCATTTAAGTTATTGTATTGCTATGAATTTATTTAATAATTGCTTTCATTTCATTTATTTATTTTAGTATATCACATTTACACTTGCAATTGGAATGTCTGATCGATGTATTATCCCGGAAAGACATTCAATGTTTCCACAATTTGTGGAACAAATAACGGATGATCGTACTCATTAAGTTGACCCTTGAATGTTAATACGGATACTTCGAAGGACTGCAAGTATATTATGTACTTTCCAAATTGCATGCATCAATTATATTAATAATAATAATAAATTAAGATAACGTCCAATTAATTCTGAATTATCATTTCGAAAGAGAAAACTCAATACGACATATTAAATTTAAAACTCTTTGTTATTTACCTGTTCATAATTCATTTTATAGACTGTTTCCGGGAAAATATTTTTACACATCCATTTAATCAAATAATCCAAATCATTCACTGAACACATAGCAATTAAACCTCCTAAAATAGATTTTACTTTTGTTAAATTGAAACGGAGAGTATAAAAATTTCCTTTTTAAAAGAATTCTCTTTTTAATTGAATTATTAACAAAATTTATTATTCTTCTTCATTTACCTGTCTTCATATTTCTTGTCTTCAAATGTGTATGCGTGTCAAGCAAAAAGATTGCCTTGCATTCACGCTCATAGATCAGTAAAACGGATCGTTCAAATACAATAAGTATCATGTAAATTTGTAAATGATCCTTGAGAAAGTCACTGAAATAAAACAAAGATCATTGGCCTCATTTCATTTTTTTAAAATTATATACATCAACTGATCCGGATGTATTTTTCGTTATAAATTTTTTTCTTGAAACAAAAAGTAAGTACCGGGTAGAATCATGTACGGGAAGTGAAGTGAAGAAGAACTTTACCTGCCTAAGTGATACTTCATATTGAAAAAGATTCAGTTTTTTCTTAATTAACTGTGATATAGAAGAAGGAATAGATGAATCTAATTCGAATTTCAGTAAAGAATTAGTTTAATAAATTATAAAAAACAATAAATTATAGTAATTGCTACAATTCATTAATTACAAAAGAAGTCCGATGATTTAAAATCTGAACTATATACATATATGATTAAGAAGGGAGAAATTATACGTAATACCTTCTTATAGGCATTAGCAAAAATGGTTTCAAATTATGAAGAATTTTTCCACGTACAGTAACAAATTCAATTTCTTGAAATACATTACCACATCCTTCTAATGCCTACAATATTATTTTATAAAAGTAAATAAATTTATTTTAATTATTTGTAATTTTAATAATATAAAAATCAATAAATTAATTATCGATTAATTTGATATCATTTGTTAATATTCTTTGAAATTATTAACAGATTAAATTTAGAGAAATTCTTTATTGTGTGCAAAAAAAAAGAATGGAAATTGTTAATCGATCCATCTTCTTATATGTGACAGCTTCGTGAGAGGCTATACCTGTGGGATGGTGAATGTTTCCGCATGACGATCGTAACAAGAACAGAATGGACGTCGTTTGACCATTTGTTGCTCATGTATTTCATTACCCTCAATAATGGCATTAATGAACGCATTTAATAGTTGTGCTGAACAGTGCTGTAAAGAATTAAATTTAGTTTGTTGATTTCTTATTGTCATTGTTGAAGGGTGTTTAGGCGCAAATATATCATTTCTTCAGATGAATGAGCAGCAATTACTAATTAATTAAAGATTATAAATTTCAAGAAATTAATGATTTTGATAATTCATTAATAATTCCAATCTTTCGGATCATTATTACCTTACATCGTAATGGCAATTTGAAAAAAATATTTATACCATAATTGGTTGCACTTTTTCAAATTCGGCAAATATTCGTGATGGCCATTTTCGGAATCGTGGACGTGACTTGGAATCATTTCTTTTGCTTGATAATAATATTTGAGTAGGACGTAGTATAATACCCTCCCGATAAATATATTCAATCAATTTAACAGCAATTATTGTACAAGCATTAGATGGCTTATAACGACCAGCTAATCGTGATTGCGATATTTCAATTGGCATTCGCCATACTGTTACATGACCGCCCTGCAGAAAAAAAGACATTATTAATTGCTTTGTGATATAGAGAGGAATATTAAGGCTTATTTTATATTAATGAATCTATTAAAATAAGATATAGTAATATTTACAATAATAATAAGTTGAAGAGAAGAAAAATTTTGTTCAGTGGAAATTGCTAAACATTAGGACATCAGTAACTCCAAATTTATATTTCTAGTACCCCCTCTATTTACCTGTTCATATGTAGCAGTCAGAGTTGGCAGTAATCGTCGTTTGAGTTCATTAGTATCCTCATAAATATCACCATCATCCTTATTATCACTTTCTATTTCATCCTGATTTGTGCTGTGAATATTTTGAGTTAATTTTGTATTTTTCCAAGTTCCTTGAACCCTACCTGACCACTTTTGAAACATATAAATATACGAAATGATAAAGTAATTCGTAAAATTTTGTTTTTAAAATTTTTTGCAAATTTTATTTTATGCAAAATAAATGATAATAAATCATAAAAGGTCTGTTTCATAACAAACGTTATGAATGTGTTTGCAATTTACTTAATAATTTATGCTCTTGAAGAGAGTTACAAATCGATACTAATTAATATCAAGGTATGAAAAACAATTGTTGTAGGTATAAGTAATAATAAAACTATATTATTGATTATTCCGATTTATTCTCTTCATATTGAAATCGAGTGAAATTATTTGGTGTATGTCATTTTCAGCTTCAGAAGAAGTAATTAAATTGTTTAATAATGCTTTATTTAAATTTGAACTCATGGAGGCTAAAGCCTATAGCTTTTTAATGTGACAGCTAATTGTGATAACAAATTATTATTGATCAACATCTAATCTGCCAGTTTTGTTAGCGATGATTGCATCACTTGAAAATGTCACCATCAAAGCAGCAAAAATGATCATAACAATGGCATAAGCGATGTCATTGATAGTTGTACCGCCCTTCGAAGTTGCCTTGAATCTTAAAACTGTCACCAATAGCACCATCATTAGTAGCATCATTCGTCAGCAATATTTGTTAGCTATATTAGTGCTGTTAGCAGCAACAATTTAATCATGTCGCAAGAAAAAGGAAATCATCGTCACCTGGCTAACAATATATTTGGTACAACAACGAAGCAATTTATTGAAGTTGAAAAAATTTTCAGGTAGGAAAATATTTAACAAATATTTTATTTCTAAAAAAATATTCATAAATTTATAATTGCAAACGAAGATAACATCAATTTGAACTTTGTGAAATGTTAATTTAAATTAAACAAAAGAGCTTTTTGCTAATTATATTTGAATTCATAAATAATGAAATAGTGTTGGAATATTTCATATTTAATCCTTAAAATATAACGTAGAATTTAAAAGTTAATGAATAAATTTTATAAAATTATTTTCAAAATCGATTTGTTGTAAAAATTAAATAATTCTGATTATCACAAAGCTATTTCTTCTTATCTGATATTATTCATTTAAATGAAATTTAATATAATCTAATAAATGTAGCAGATTAATTTTACACCGTTTTTTTTAAACTAAAAAGTTATTAATTTGAATTATTTTAACCTTTAACCTTCAAGAATTCATTCATTGCCATCGGTCAAAAAAGCCGATGAAAACATTAGGAATATCAAAAATGTAACTTAACATTTTAAATTGTTGAAATTTGTGAAATAGCTTTCAATCAGCTTAATTTTAGAAATATTTTGTTTCATTGCAAATAAACTGATAAGTGATAATTTGCTTGGGTGAAAAATTGATGATACGAGAAAGATGAATTTCAGTTCTGAAAGTTTAATTGCAAAAAATATTTGATAAGAATATGATAGTGAACCAATCATATAATGGCTATTATTCTTATCTGTTATCGTTTCACCTCGTTTTTTTTTGATCACACCGAGTAGATGAAAAATTGATAAAACAAATTTTATTTTTTTCATAATAAATAGCAAATTCTTCTTTTGTTTCAGGTTAATTATTTTTGTTTTTCCTTCTAATTAACAAATTATATTATATATTATAAACTATAAAATTTATAATATAAAAATATAATTTGCCTTTTTTTTTTCTTCTTCAAATTAATTAATTACCAAAATTTTTTTTGTTCTTTTTCTTTCTAATTAAAAAGAGAAAAAAATGTGAAAAATTATAAAATTCATTGTTTTCCGTTCAATAATTTATTTTCATTCCTATTACAACTAAGTCATTAAAAATATATTATTGTAGAATTTATTAAACTGGTAGCAATTAAAGAAATTCAAACTTTTTCTTGTTGCGATTTGCAAAACAAGTTCTTTTGGTACTACAAAGTGTAAAAATTTGATGATAAACAAAATACAAACATCTCATAAAGAATGATTTTTATCTTTCAAAATAATAAAATTTATTTTATTAATAATCAATCTGATAAGATCGAATAAACGAATTATTATTATATTTTATCATAAAAACGAATACCTGGCAATTAATAGATTATATAAAGGTATGGATGGATGGTACTTATCATCAATTTTGATGGATGACACTTATCATTAATTTCTTAATGTTATTTGTGATAATTATCTCATTAATGATTTTTACAAACAATGAAAATATTTGATCAAGTGAAGTATTCAATAGAAAGATTTTTTTTGAATTAAATTTATAGTTAAGAAATTCGTTTTGGTGTAGCAAATTATTTAGAACCTAAAATGAATTAATTACAAAGCTCAATTATTTCATTGATCTCAATTAATAGGAAGAATTTCATTGATGGATGGGAACGGGAAGGTGCAGCAATATCGATATATCGAAATGGTGAATTAGTGGTTGACTTGCAAGGCGGATACGCTGATGCGAGCTCACTTCGTCTTTGGACATCCGATACAAGAACTGTCGTATTTTCTGCTACAAAAGTTTGTTACCATTTTTTGGTATAAATATTCAATATATATTTTTAATATGATATTAGAATTGAGTTGTTATATAGGCAGTTGGCGCATTATGTATAGCAGTATTGGTTGATCGAGGACAATTGCAATATTCCGATCGTATTTGTCAATTTTGGCCAGAATTTGGTCAAAATGGTAAGGAAAATATCACTGTTGGTTGGATCATGAGTCATCGTGTAAGTTTTTCATTTTGTTGTTTATTAGTAATTCATTAGACTGAAACTGAATAACTATTTGTGGAATATAAATTTTTTTCAAGGCAGGTTTGGCAGCTTTTGGTGAACCAATTACTAAAGAGGATGCATTTGATCATAAGAAAATAGCCGAAATTATTGTAAGACAGAAACCGAATTGGATACCAGGTTAGATTAAGTGATATTTCGTTCCTAAAGAATTCAATTGAAATTTTATTGATTCAAGAGTGAAATTAATCTTTACTTGCAAATGTTTGATAATGGTTAGTTTTGCGCCAAAATCACATTTTCTTCAAAACTGTTATCGCTTTTGGTTCCTAAAAGAAAGAATTGAAGTAATGTTTGAAAGAGGTAAAATGAAAAATATTTGAATATGAATTTGTTGATTAGTGTAAACAATTATTACCGATAAAGTTGTAAGCTTTACTTACCTTTACTCAATCTATATCATTATTAAAACTTCATGAAAAATATTTTCTTCAGTGTGATAATACTTCAAGTAAATTATCTCTTCAAATTCAGGTACTAAAGCAGGATATCATGCAATAACGTATGGATGGCTTGTTGATCAAATTATTCGACATGTTGATTTAAAACATCGTGGTATCGGAACATTTTTTAAACAAGAAATTGCTGAGAAATTTGGTAAGTTAAATCAAAATTATCGATTATCGTTCTTTTCCTAAATTTATGATTTAAAAGAAGTTTCATACTAACATCTAATCTACTTTTCAGTAGACATATGAACTCCTCAAAGTTTTCCTTAATAATAAATTCAGTCGTATGGTTCATTTTAATCCTCAAATTTTTCTGATACAACGAATGTTTTTCCATCTTTTATACCTTTGAATTGAATTAATGCAATAGTTATCAAATCAATAATTAATTATTAACTAATCTTCCAACTTAATCTTCAACGATTTTTGTATGAAAAATAATAAATACAAAAAATTATATTGAACAATAATATTTAATTATTTTATTTTAGGTATTGACTTTCATTTTGGCTTACCATCAGAAGAAGAATATACCGTATCTCGATTAACAGCACCACCATTTTCTTACAAATTGAAAGAGATTTTGTATGATCCAAGAATTTTATATTTGATGAGTATATTAAATATGAGAGCACCAAGTTCATTAGCACGAAAAATTCGAGAAACAACTAATTGGATGAAAATGGATACAGTAATTTTATCTTTACATTAGATTTTTTCTTTATACTCTTTCTTCAAAACTTGATAGTAATACAAAAATTTTGTTATATTTATCTTACGATAAACTCTAATAAATAATATATGGCCATTTTTAGACAGTTAATACATTCAATAATCCCGATCTTCATCGTATGGAACAAGCAGCAGCTTTGGGTATAACAAAAGCAAATGATCTTGCGAAATTATTCTCACTTTTTCTACAAGGAAAAATCGTATCGAATAATTTATTGGATCTTTTTAAAGCTCCAGAAATATCATCTGGTTTAGATGAAGTGGTTCTTGCACCATTACCAAAAGGATATGGTTTCATGTATGAACGTCATCCATTTAAACCTGTATGTTATTTTATATTCTAACTAACATATATGTAAAGATTCTTCTAATATATGAATTAGAAATTTAATTAATTCAATTCTGATTATCATTTTTAGCATCAAAAACAATGTAAGTTATTTAATGATTTTATTTTATAGGGTCATTGGCTTGTTGGACATGCTGGTCTTGGTGGCAGTACGATAATGATGGACATGGAGGAAAAATTGGTGCTCGCATATGTGACCAATGGTTTAAAATTAGGTACTGGTGAGCTTACAAGAACTTATCGATTATTGAGAAATGCCGCTTTACGAGCAATGAGATGATCTCTGGATTATATAAAACTTTTAAACAATAATATATAGCAAAATTATTGCTTAATTATCAAAATTACTGTTTATTATTCTTCTTGCGGCTCCTGCATAGGTCAGGATAAACCATATATATGACACATAGACAACCTTACTGATTATCAGGATATAGCTCTCTCTCATTTTGTTTTGGAATCAATGTATATCTTTGTGATAAGGAATTAACGATCATCTGCTCTAACGTATAGTCGGTATTTAATTTTATTATATTTGTATTTTCATATATCATTTGCCCCCTAACTTTCACGGCAATGCAAAATTAAAACAGATCGATAATAGTTATGAAGCACTGGTATAGTTTGAAAAATCGATGAAATCAACATCATCATAGTATTTCTGCCGTAACGCATATTCAATCACAAGTAAATGCAACAATACATACTGTTCCGGTTTTGTAACCGCTTTGTCACGCTGTGTTCTGACACGAAGTACCGTATCTCGAACATCCACTAATACATTACCACTTATTTTTTCGGTATAGTCCATTTTATGGCAACAAATATCCAATACAGCCAATGTACCACTTCTACCCGAACCGGTTGTACAGTGCACAACGATTGGTGAACTGGAAATTAAGCATATCGTTTCGTTCCGGAAGAATTTATGTTCCTTTCTATTTCAAACAAATTGAGGGATGGAAAATATTAAAATGAGATTTTTTAGATCTACCCTAACTTATAAAAGATATCAGATTATAACAAATATTTAAGGATGAGAGTAAATATAGAGGGTAATCCGATTTTCAAGATTTGTCTTAAAAGTAAGGAGTGACATGCATTAAAAACATACTGTCCACTTTTTAGCCAGCCGCTTTTTTGTGCTTCGTTAATGAACAGCTTTTGATTGTAATTTATATCGGCCATCAAATAAAGCAATTCACTTGGTCTTTCTGGAGTTCCTTTGTCATGCCATGCATAAAAGCATATATGAAGGATTTTTCGCTCTTCATCATCTCCTTTTTTTCTCAACTGAAATTGACTGTCCTTAAAAGCATCGTTATGCAAATTCAATGATTTAAGCCTTAAATCAATTCGCACCTTAAAAAGAAGCATTTCTTATACACGTAAATATAAAGAAAAATTCCTTTTCTCACCCGATTCAAAGTCATTTCTAATACTACAGTAACTAGTGTTATCATCGATATCATCATCATTAAAGCATCGTTATGCAAATTCAATGATTTAAGCCTTAAATCAATTCGCACCTTAAAAAGAAGCATTTCTTACACACATAAAAATAAAGAAAAATTCCCTTCCTCACTCGATTCAAAGTCATTTCTAATACTACAGTAACTAGTGTTATCATCGATATCATCATCTTATCGTCATACAAAATCGAACTGCTAACAGTAAACCATTGATAAGTAAACAACCTTTAATACTGACGCTTCGTAGGTATCTCGAATTAATTGTGATCCGCAAAATTTGATAGTATAGGGTCCGAATGTGGCGGTAGTTGACCGTTTTAGTGGAACATACAAAAATGTTTTTGCTGGATATAAACTGGTCACTCCAACAATTTCAACCACATTCTCCTGATAAATCATCGCCCAAAATGACTCAACGGTATTTTCCATTGGTGATTGCGTTAAAATAAATTTCTTCTCTTCTCGAAATCCATCCACATAATTAGCATTGATGTAATCATGCGTGCCTGATGTATGCCTGAAATTTTTGAATAAATTGCGCAATCGAAAAGTTCACCAAAAGATGGTTAAGGTATGTACATAAAATTTTTTAACAATATTCATGAATTGTGGGAATCAAAATTTCAAGATTATATTTGTAGAAAGTATCACAAGTAAAACAGACAATGAAAATAAGTTCATCAAAGTATAAAGATCACTAACGGGACTATAACTCTAGTCTGATCAAGACATCGAATATCCTTAAAACGATTTAATGCTCCATGCTGTTCACAGACAACCGATGAATCCTTGATATCCTTGGAAATAACAGTGGCATAATCAAAGAATAAACCATAAACAGTCATGGAACATACGCGTCGTGTGAAATTATAAAGCGTTTCTGATTCTTCAATATCATGCAAATATTCACCTGGTTTTAACACATATCTGAAAATGATTTCACTAGACCTGAATAGAATATGTACGAGAGGTGTCTCAATATTGATGTCAAAAAGACAAAATTTCAATCCACTAATCTTTCATTCCAGCCAATATTCCACCTTCAAAAAACGAATTTTATATTAAATTAGGGGCGAATACACAAAAATGTAGTTGACTGTCAGATTAATTCAGCGTTATTCGATCATCTTGATCAATTATCCGGTTTCACGTTGAGTTGACTGATGCACCGCTATCACGTCATATCATGAACAATCTAATAGACCATTCTCTAGTCTTGTCTTACCAAATGCAATATTATCACTTTCTTTACTCAAATTCTGCTTTCTATGAAATAATATCATTCTTTGATAAATCCAACTACATTTACTGTATGTGGTGAGTAAAGTAATTTCCACGGTTCGATAAAAAGTTTCCATTTCTCGAGCATATAATTTATTTTTCTTAAGTTTAAATTTTAACTTGTTCATGTTTAAAAACTAGTTTCATAAACGAAATTTATCAGTTTCATTAAAACAAGCCTTGCAGGAACAGCAGGCATAGGCGAGGAAAATGAAGCTGTTGCTCGGGGAGTGCTTGTAATTTCCGAGCTTTCCGAAAACGATCCTTCAGAAGTGACCATTCACAATTTGATAAAAATAAGCGGAACAATTCCTATTACACACTTCAATCTCTTCCAATCAACTTCTTTACACCAAACACAATAAACTAAATGAATGATACTACAACTGTTCTATATTCTTATACCACTTAAAATCATCCATTAAATTTAACTTAATTTGAATATGCTCCAATTTTTATTAATTAAATAACTTCAGCTCTTTACTGATAATATTATCCAGCATTTACAGCACTTTTCATTTATTATAACAACAAATATAATAAGTTCATCCGTGCAAAATTAAACGCATATAACTTAAATGTATATTTCCAATGAAATGCATTATCGAACGTAATTGAAGAATGAGTAATTCCATGTGAATTAAATAGTTTGATCGTATCAGTTGGTTATCTCTTTCAAACTTTTCAGTGAATCTCAAATATAGAAATGAATTGTTTTTGATGACCACTATGAAATGAAATAGCCAACACAGAAATACTATCATATCTTCTATCATTTGAAATTTTTGAAAAAATAAGAAAAAAGGAAAGTATGACTTATTTCATATATTTCATTGCTTTACTTCTCATACTGACCATTGGGTCATCATACTGACCAATTGACAATAAAGCTGTTCATTTCTATTGATATCGATTAAAATGTGTCAGGGAAAAAAACCACAGAATATGTAGTGAAATAGCGATAAGTGTATCGATAAGTGATAAATGAGTAAGAAGTGAGAAATTCTAAAAAAAGAATTATAAACTTCTTTTTCCTAAATGATGAGAACTATGAGAGAGATGTAATTGTTGAAGAGAAGCATAGATCACAAGGCATACGGAGAAAATACGCTTCAATAAGGTTAAATGAAGAGAAGAGGGTGGTGAGTTGACAAGTCAAATTGAAAGAATATCTTTCTATCTTTCTCAATATAGGATTTATTCATTTAATTCAGGTCATTTCGGGTGAAGAGGATATCAACACTTGTAAATGCATAATTGTTCACATGGAACGCTGTAAGTATCCCTTCCCCTTCCCTCGTTCCTTGTCCTCTTTCCTAAGTACACAACGGCATTCAATTTCTCATAGGGATAAGGTACTATTAGCCAACATCATTTGGTATTTGAAAAAATTTTGAATTAACCGATTGGTACCATTTACCTTTTAGATTTAAGTATGTTGCAAAGTATCGAGATTTTTTATTTTCTTTATAGCTCAGCGATGATGCTTACTTTGGCCAGTTTATTTATTATAAACTTCTTCATTGCTATTGTTGAATCGAATGTAAGTATTGGATGGTTGAGGAAGAATGGACGAAAGCCAAAACCTAATGGATATGGAAATCGACCACGTGGAGTTCCATTTGCACGTTGGTATTTCCGCTAGTTATTAGCTAATTGTTAATAAATTGTAGATATTAAATTAAGATGAAAACAATCAACTATGAATGAAAAGGAAGAACGGATAACATTTAGTAGCAATGTCATGTCTTCAGTATCTTAAATAATTTAAGGATAAATGAAGTTGAAAAGTTCATAAGGAATGATAAATGAATTATCGTGAAAGATTCTTTAAGGTGGGCCATTCTATGCAACGGGTGAAACATTTGCATGTGTGGACAATTCCAAGTCAATTCCATTTTCGCAAGTTAATGATGATTATTGTGATTGTCCTGATGGAAGTGATGAACCAGGTTTGTGTGCTATTACCAGTTTTTTTTTCATTATTTTCTCCAGTCCACGAACATATTGAACGATTGAAAAATTTAGGAGTAAAAAATTTCTAGCAGCAATTTTAGTTACAGATTTATGTCCAGAATCCAGCTAGCATTATTCCATATTTTCGATAATTGCAATGTTGCACCACTTTCAGAAAGATGTTAACCTGGACATAAATAATTTCTTGAGTTCAAAATTTTTTTTTCAAAGTTTATCTTCTTTTTTTATGGAGCGGTAAAATCACCGATGAGCTGATGGAATTTACTCTCATTTGATCTTTACTTCTTTCTTAAAAATAAAATGTGGGATTAAAGTGAAAAGTTCTTGTTATGGTAGCTGAAAGTGATTTTATTTTTTTCCAGAGTAAGATAATTAGATAATTAGAGTAAGAATAATAACTAAGGGAGATGTTTTGGAATCTGAAAAATAACTTCTTAATATTTTTATTCAGGAACATCTGCATGTCCCAATGCTAGGTTTCATTGTTTGAATCGCGGTTTTAAGGCTGAAGACTTACCATCAAATCGAGTGAATGACCAAATATGCGGTTAGTTGATCTTTAATGAGCTAAAAAATATTAGCCGGATAGTGGTGTGTATATTGACGCGAGCAATGACTTGGGAACAATGAAAAATTGTTGAGCTTGCGTATTTTGATTGTTTTATTTATTTGTTTTTGTAAAGAAAATAATATCAGCTTTCTCACTTCGGTCGTCCTCACTTTTCATTTCTCTCTCATTAGTTTTGTGGCAACATGATTTTGGAACAATTTGATGACTCAGGTCAGATTTATCAAATTTAAAAAGAAACTTTCATTTCTGGATTGGCAAAAGACCCTTCCTCTGACAATATCTTTAGATTGCTGTGATGGAAGTGATGAATGGGATAGTGCAGTTGATTGTCCTGACATATGTAACGAATTAGGGGCGAAGTATCGAGAAGAAGTACGCCAAAAAACTGAATTAGCGAGGCAGGTAATGCTGCAACAATGATTTAGTTAAATATTAAGTTATGCAGTCTTCTCCCTTTTATTCATTGCATCTCATGAAAGACTTCTGATATTTTTTGACAGTCTCATATAGGCTAATGCATCTGTATAGGAATAATCAACTGATTGTCAAACCTGATCATTCCTTTAATTCTCTTGTGGAGTGCGATATTGTAGTTGTACCAATTTTTTTAAATTATCAACAATGTCATATAAATCGGGAAATGATTTCCAGGGTTTTTTAAAACGAGTGGAATTGATCGCAGCAGGCCAGCAGTTGAAAGCTGAAAAATCAGAAAACTTGAAGGCTTTAAAAAGGGATATGGATGAAATAATAAAACTGAGAACTGATGCGCAAAAAAAGATGGATGAGAAAGCCAATCTGGCCGCAGAAGCAAAGAAAAAGCATGAAGAGGCTTGGGAGGGTAATTCAGTTTCAATTAGAGTTAGCTAATCTAAATGACGGTTCGCTCTTTTTTAAATACGCTGGGAAAAGGGAATAGCCTTTTTGCTGGGGGTAATTTTTATGAATTTGTTTTTAACACAATCACAAAGCAAATTCTGCATGCTCCTCGATGTGGGATTTCAGTTTTTCTTAAACATAAAATGAACCTCTACTGTCACTCATTTTCGTAAGAAATGGCAGAGTAGTAAATTATAAGCAGAAAAAATCCAGTTTTCAAAAAAGTGCCAGGTAGACGTTTTATAAATCAGTGTTCCTAAAATTTCTCATGTCAAGGGCTGCTATAAAGCAAAATAATTTTGTTTCTAAAGTAATTTTATTGCAGAAGAAAAGAAAATACTTAAGCAAGAATACGTGCAAATACTTTTTACCGCATTCGATTCCAATAAAGATGGGAAGTAAGGCATTCTCTTTTCCTCGTATACGAGTAAAAATCCATGTAGAAGTATACAGAACCTTTCTCCAAAAAGTATAATATGTTTTTTGTTTAAACATCAGTTTTTGTTTCTGTATGGGAGATAAGGGCATCAAACTTGACGATATTTCAGAGTTACCTTGGAAGAACTGAAACTGGCTAAAGAATTTGATACAGATGGGGATGGAGTTGTTTCCGACGAGGAAGTCAAGGTTTCTTCTTTGAATGATGCTAATCCTTCACAGTTTTAGTACGTTTTACCTGATAAAGTGAAAGATTTAGCGGATAATGACTTTAATTTGTTTTCCCATTGCTGAAACTTGATAACCTGTGGAGAATTTGGTTATAAAGCACGAAAGGTTCTTTTTTACTTTTCTTATTGGGATCTTAATTTTTCAAGTGAATTAGTCGTTTTAGCACGTTTTACCTGATGAAGTGAAAGATTGCGACTTCAAAATGTTTCTGGAAAATGTTTATGACAACATAAGCAGTCTTTTTGAAAAACCAAACGAAATTGAAACAGAAGATGAAAACGAACTGCAGTCCGCCTTACCTACACCAATAGAATCTAATTCCGGTAGTTTATTTTTGGTATCAAATTGTGGTTTGAAGCGGAAACAGTTGAAATACGGGTGGAAAAACATTGGAAACAGATAAGACATAGAATGAGATGCTGAAATGAGATATTTGACAATCAAATAATATTCAGAAAAAAATGTAATCATACCGTCATATTGGTTCACTATGCTTCACCAATAATGCAGAATGAGGCAGAATATAATGATAGAGATGCTTACGGTATCAACATATTTTTTTCAAACATATACAATTTATTTATAAAGTACTGATGGCCTTCGAAAGTTTATAAGTTTTGCAATAAAATTTGAATTTATTGGAGATGTATGTGCCTCCAAGCAATGTTAAATAAATCAGGGATTTATTACCCAGGAATAATCTTTTAGGAAAGTAAGAAGTGCATACAGGACTATACCGATGCAAGTATCTTTTTCAAGGTGTCAATTAAGATTAATTTATAAAAATTCCAGAATTGCCAGAGAATAATGGAATTGATACACCATGGGAAAGCAAGCCAAATGAAAGTGAAAACATTGGCTTGGAAATTCCTCGAATCCCAAATATTAATTTAAAGCAACCAGCTTTTGATGAAGAAACGCAAGCAATAGTGAAAGGTTTTGTACTTATCATTATTCACCAAATAAGTAGCGGTCAATAGTAAGGTTATATATGGAAATTAGATCTGAAAATTTGAATTTTGCGTCGTCACAATGCTATTTCAGAGGCCCAGGATGCAAAGGAGGAATACGATAATATTGATAAACGCTATATAAGTCTCGAATTATCCATCAAGTAATAATTTTTTCCTAAAAACATATAAATAACGTAAATAGGTGGAGGAGATTGGTGTACGAAAAGAGAAAAATGAGGAATGGAGAAAAAAAGAACAAAAACGAACAAGTTGAGAGAAGTTAAATAGGATATTTGAACAGATATGTTCGTGAACTACTAAACTTGTATTGGCGGACATTTTTGTCTGAGCGGTGAATTAGATATAAAATCTTTTCAGAGATGCTGAACAGTATGAAGGTGATGATTTTGGAACCGATATGGCTTGGGCTCCGCTGAAAGGAAAATGTTTTGAATTGGATGAAAGCGAATATATTTATAAATTGTGTTTATTTGACAAAGCTGTGCAGAAGAGTAAAAACAGTGCTGTTGATACTGATTTAGGGTATGTTGAAAATACTCAATAATCATTGGTTGTCATCAATATTTTTTAAACAGTAATTAGTCGCTTTATAATTTGTAATTGGAACATTAATCGATCTTAAAGTTTCGATATGTTTACTCGATTTTAGACTTTCGAAACTACTTATCTTTTTTATAATTTTTTTAGATATTCTATGCAGCAGTTTGAAACATTCTCCGTAAAGTAAAAAATTTGAGATTTTTGCAGAATTTTTGCAGTTAAACTTCTTATTGCAGTAAATGGAGTGGTTGGATTGGGTCCGAACCAAACAAATATACGCTACAAAGCTACCAGAAAGGCACACCGTGCTGGAATGGACCGGATCGATCCACAAAAGTAATCATTGAATGTGGAGAGGAGACGCAATTAGCGGAAGCTTCAGAACCAAGCAAATGTGAATATCTATTTACTTTGCGTTCCCCTGCTGCGTGCCCAGATCCTGCAACTATTACTGACCAACATCAAGAACTTTAACTATTTGATAGGCATGTTAAGTATGATGTTAAATTAAGAAAAGTTCTGAATTCATTGTTTTAATGGACAAAGATATGGGTTTAAAAGTTGAAATGCACGAGATAAGAAGAAATGATTTTCATTGTTAAAAGTGATTTCAAAGTTTCAAGAAACCTTTCAGATCCTTTTACAATTTTATAAGCTTTAGATGGTGCCATGTCTCAATGCAGAAATTTTCGGTTGCTATTTAAAGTTTCGATGAGTTCAAATCAAAATTCAGATTTTTATTCGACTACTATCCTTCTGCATTTAATGTAGTATTCAAATTTAAAATCTACGTGTTTCAAGAAGTTTAGATTCATGAAAAACGAGAAATGATTTCATGCACAACTAGAATCTGTAGATATATTTTTATCATCACATTTTATTCAATGGCTCTATACCAAGTAGACGCATCCCACTATTCAGGATTTTCCGCGCAGTTGACAACAATAAAAATCTTGGTATTGCTATGTCCAGTGGTTCATTTGATATTCGAAGGATGGAGGAAGCAGAGCCCACGATGTTTGCCAGCTGCAGTAAGTATACGGTTAACCTACACGGTTCCATTTCTTGATAGCTACCATACAAAACATCAGGAAATGCTTTAAACTGCTTCAAAAGACGCCAACTCGCTTCATTCGTTTCGAAATCCCCTTCGAATCCCTGCATTAGACTCTGCTGCAAGGCATTATTCCGTTCCTCGATTGACATTAGCCGGCTATGCTTCGTCTGAAATTAACAGTGAAAGCTGTAAAAGAATCAGCTTAGTTATCATCGACAAAACGCATCGAAATGTATATTTTCAAACATTGCTAGCATCAATAGAATTTTACGAAAACATATCTGGCGATATATACTGCGAAAGCAAAAAATGAGAGCATACAGGAGATGAAGTCAGTTGAGTACTCTAAATGTTTGTAAAGGGGATTGTACCTGCAAAAGAAGCGCATTATTTTGATTCACTTGAAATGCCTTATCGAATGAGAATAAGTAATCAGTGGATCGTGCTCTCTTGAGATCATCGACTATCATTGTTCCAAGTGACAAATTAGCTGCGACTTCTTAAAAATTCATGTATGTTGGATCCTATTTTCCTAAATACTCAATAAGTTCAATAGACCACCATTCATGTACAAACGAAGTGTAGCAGCAACTTACGGGGAATTTCATTCTGGCCAATTTTCATCGTTCTAGATTTGGTGACGAAAGATGTTGCAAGCTCTAAACCATGATCCAGTATTTTACTTGCTAGTACAACTTCTCCCAATCTGTAAAGATCTATGAAAACAAGGAATCTAAATCTTTAAAAAAAAAACTACAGGCTGGACAACTATTCTCGAACAGCAATGAACTAGAATGATGTTGTTAATTAACAACTAACACTCCATTTGTAAGTCCTTCAGCAGATTGAGATGAAATTTTAAATGGCAATATGGAACCGGCAGCACCTAGTAGAAAGACCTTTTACGCGTCCAAATGAGATATGTTGTATTTTATCACCGATGTCGTTTCGTCCGATGGCATTCAAAAGGCATTTCAAATTGGTGAAATGTTGTCGTTGTGCATGATCAACCACATACAAATACTCATCCGCTGCGTATAACTGCTCCCGTGCCAAAATCGATGCTAAATCCCTGAACTTTTGAAACTTCAGTCAACAAATTATTCTCTCATAATTTACATCCAAGTAAATTAAAGTAAACTGCATACAATTTACAATAAATTAGATGATTACTAATTTTAATTTATTATTAATGCAGTTTTGCATAAGAAAACAGAAGTGGTTACCTGGACAAATACAGAGTAGTGTTATTGGATCTTCTGATGATGATAGGCCTGTCTTGTTCTTTGCATTTGACCGAAACAGCACCATCACCGCCGTTTTCTGCTTGTCCTTCTCGCAACATACGATCAATTAATTGATGAGCAGGGAAGACAAAGTCGGATTCGAAATGTTCCACATCCATTGATAAGTTGATACGTCTGTAACTTTTTTATTCGAAATGATATCTGCATTACAAACATTTCATATTTATAAGATCTATCAGAAATCCGCAAACTATATTCCAATCACAGTGTAGGATGTTAATCATTTAAATTTCTCATTAGTGTAGTAATTCCTAAGTTTGATTCCAATATTTTGTAGCCTTCTTTACCTAATAACAATACTAATCATTTTATGGTGAATGATGTGTAAAATGTGAGGATGTAAGATTTAATGAATATATACTTCCCACAGTGGTAATATGGAAATCAGTTAGAAGATAATTCTCGGAAAACGAGTAAAAGCCAATCAGATACATCATATCCCTCTAGGCGCATTAAATATAACCACACTACAAATGATCTTGTTATACCTGTAAAAATTATGCAACTGTTCATGTGATAACTTTCGTGTATTTTGCCAAAATAACAAATGCTCATTGGTACTGGCAGTTAGCAGAGAGCTTTCCATATTAGCAAGAATATCATGAGCTCCTTGTAGAAAACTGTTAGAATGCTCAGCTAATTTGTTCGCTTCAATATAACATTTAGCCAAAAGGGTAAACTTTTGCATCATATTCCATTCAGACCATTCCTAAAAAGAAGAAAAATTACTTCTATTCTATACAACTAGTAAAAAAAAATAGATGAAGTGAGGTAAATATACCTCTTCGGAGGGTTTTATCATAGGCCAGTAAGCAGCAATCAGTGCAAACTGTAATCCCCAATCACCAATGTAGTTGATAGATGTGACTCTATTACCCGCAGCCCTATTTATTGTATCGATATAGCGCCCAATAATAGTGGATCTGTAAACAAAAATAACAAAAATATTTGGGGAAAAAAATGTTTGAGAAAAATTTCAATAGCACTGATGAAAAACATATAATTCACAGCCATTAAAAGCAATTAATGAACTCTGATAAAATTAGCAAGTATGAGATAATTTAGTTCTCTAATTGAAGCCAACTTGTAACAATGATTCCCATATTGATCTTTGTCTTCCTTAGGATAGTAAAAATACCTAACTGAGAAAACGTATAAATTTAGCATTATAATATCAAACTGCAGCACTCACTATATTAATACTTTTATCTAAAATTTCTTCCGCATGACAAAATTTCGTTGTTAAAAGTTCGTACATAAATTATCATAAACTGTTAAGTATCAATGCAAGAAACTACGGTGCGGCAAAATGAGGCCAAAAATGCTCCTTCCTTTCTTAAAAAAAAATCCCAAAAATAACCTGAAGTTGCCAACATGAAATTGTTTGGCAACATTTGGGGATGAATAATCAATGACAATAGATTTCTTATTCTTGACACGTTTTTGAAGTAACGTTGCTGCCAGATTTTCATCACGCCATATCTCATATACAAATCGTTTCATTGATGAGTCGATAACATGCAATATCGAGTCTTTTTACAAACTGAAATAAGAGGAATTTTGAGAATGAAAAATTTACATTCAAAGCAAAACTTGCAGTTATTTTAATTTAGATATTACGAAAATTATGGAAAAAATATTTACTACTGCTGGAAGAATCAACAAGTCACTAACTGAAAGTGACACCGAAGGCCTAACAGTCTCATTATAGTACAGCGACTCATTCTGGTTAAGATCTTACGACCAATTTAACTGGTATATCGTATGTCAAGTGATTTATGAATAAAAATTGGAAGTGTTTTAAATGAATGAACGAACTTATTTTTCTTAAGCATATCGGGAAGCAGAAACCTCATATCATTTCTTCGAAACTTTCCTTGTTTCAAACAAGAAAAAATCTATCTCTTCAATACCCAATACAATTCATTCAGTTATGTCTTACTTGTCGATTATATATACATTGACATATGATGTGCCAGTCAAATATCTTAATAAAGTTTATATTCTGTTTGTATTACAAGTTGAATACTTTCATAATTGTATTCTTATTTTTGTAATTTACAAATGTAAACAGTAGATAATCAGAGTGAATCGCTCAACGATTATTAATAGATCATTGACACATCATTGGCTAATGTATTATTATCACATTGTAAACAACAAGTAACAATACTTCCCGCTAATGAATCATTCATTAGTAATATTCCAAATAAAAATTTCTCAAATTTACGCTATTTTCTTAATATGAATGGATATTGACAACACTTAATGTTATGAAACAATAAATTCGAATTATTTGAAAGTTGATATTACTTAAAATTAGCAACAAATCTGCAAACCACACGACAGTTTCAGATGATGAATCAACACTAAGCTAAAGTTGAGAAAATATCTATTTCTAAATACTGGACACAACACACAAAATGTCCAACATATGCTCCCAAAAAAATATTTGTCCACTGTTAAATCATTTTGATCAATCCAACTCTTCCCTTTTATGGTTAAGAAAAGTGGTTTTTAGGCTTTATTGAAATTTACGAAAACATATTTCATTCTATGTTAAATCATTGAGTCATTCTCACACCCTCCTACAAAGATGAAGCGATTTGATTTTGTGCAGTAGTAAAAAAGATAATCAATATGGAAGGTTTCATTTCCTAAAAAATTACCGCATAGAAGACATCAAGCCTCTCGATTATAACTTCCCATTAGTCTTTTAAAATATAATTAGCATTTAATGATGGGTAATTTCGACAAGTTGTCAGTACAGCGTATTACATAATGTTTACTGAAAAGAACGCAATTCCTAGAAGGCTGTTCGAGAAGTAGTGCTGGAACATCTGAAAAATTTAGAAAATTTCCGTCAATAAAAGTGTGTCTAAACGGAAATCAGAATTAGAGATATCAAGTTCATTAAATTTCTGGCATCGCAAAACATCTCAAATTGAAAAATATAAACAAATGAAATATTAGAACTTACAAAACACTTCTACACTTTTACTATGTTGGGCGGAGAACCATAATTTACATTCAAGAAGGCAAAAAGCAAGCATATAGTAAGTATATTGTTTTTATATGAATCTCCAAAAACTTTCCTATGCTTAACAGCTAACGTACACTGGATCACATTTTTCTCAAATTTATTACTCTTGGTTGTTTCGGTCAATTTCTATATGAAAATGATAACAAAGAATATAATTTAAGCCATGAAAGAGCAACAACTTATTCATTACATGGATTTTTAGTCACCATAAGTGGCTCCTCTGTTGAGAATTAGTTCAATAAGCTGACATAGAGCCAGTAACAAGTAATTTATCAGAGGTTATGCTAAAAGATGTTAAAATTTTGAACTAAATAAAGGATAATTCATATCTCTAGAAAAAGTCCGGACAACTAACTGACAGAGAAAATATTGGTAAAAAACCATACTAATGCTAGATGGCAAACATTACGTTTGATAATTTCTTTCTCGAGTAATAATATATACATCATATTATTCGAAACATAACAGTGTACAATGAAGTGCATAGTTTTATAAAATAATTTCATAATATCTTACACATAGACTTATATCTAACTTTACATTAATTTATGAGTGAAGGAAAAATCGCACGCACAATATTATGCCACGACAAAAAATTTATGAATGTTGTTGCTGACTAAATTGCAACTGTTTATACAACGTCATTGTCATAAGATAAGTAGAATTCATCAATGTTCAGATACGAATTTGAGTTGTTGATCCATAAACGAATTCTAATTTCTGATAAATTAGAATATTCGCAAACTGAGGATTACTAACTTTGTTACAGGTATTTGAGATAAGTAGTAAGCTAATAAATACTATAAGAATAGGAGAAATGATACAATCCGTGCGAAAAGCAAATTTAAAATATAACAAAAATATAATTTTTAAAAAGGCATAAAAATTACCTCTGGAAATAAACATCTGAAAAAGTTGATGTGCCACATGAATTTCCTACGAAAAAATTCATTATAAGAACTAAAAAACAAATATAGTCTTTTTTATTTAAACTTTTAAATCACAAACACTTTCGAATAATCGAAAAGTCATCTATTAGGCGATAAATTGAAGGAGAAGCAACACTACATTATTCATTATTATCTTCGATTAGTGCACTGCCATCAGCAGTAATTAAGTCGATTCCCCAGAATGATATACAGCAACCAGCCAACTTATTATTCCTGATAAGAGGTAATATCTGAAATATCCAGTTCAAAAAGTTTATTAATTTGCACTCCTCTTTAAATCAAAGAAATCAGCAGACTTGTAGAGAGAAAAACTTTACAGGTCAAGGTGCCAAATAAAACTTCGACAAATCAAGTCCGAATATGTTTCAGCTTTTGCAAAATTGACCGATTTTTTTAAATGAAAAGAAAACTTACTTTTTGGCGTAAATAAGGTCCAAAAAAGATGTCGTTATAAACAAACATTCCAAGAATGAGCAGTGCAAACCCGAGTAGCTGCAAACAGAATATGAACGCATCTGTTCTTGTCCATCTCTCAATGAAATTAACATGCTAACAAAAAAAAGTTAAGGTATAATCAATATACCTGCAAAGGAATGAAGTGTTCATTAAAAAATGGAATTGACACTAGCCAAATTAACAGTATTCGAACGCTGTCAAGCACCATCCTTGTCGTTGCTGACAGTTCCTTGGTGACAGAAATGCCAGCAAAATTGAAAAATGCAATGCTAGAAAAAATTGTTGAAAGACAGGGAACACTGTGTAGGAAATAAGTATCAAATATATAGCTGACGCAGACATTTCGGAATAAAGATTATAAATGAAAGAGTAGAAGTGAAAACAAAAAATTTAATGAATCTACCCAGAATTTCTGAAATAGAAATGATTCTTCTATAACAACCGTTGTTGTTATAGAAAGGGACAGTAAGGCTTTTTGCCCAAATATTAAAACAATAACAAAAATAATCTGCTAATATCTATTTATTGCCTAGAAACATGTTCCATCCATCGACTATCGATCAATTTAATTCCCTAATCAAGGCATCTTCAAAAATTAACTGAATAATTGTTGCTACTCACCTAATCATAGTAAGCAGCAAAGCAAATCCAATCCACGGGTTGCTTTTTATTTCTCTAAATGCGTCGAATATGTCTTCCAACCGATGATAAGGATTTGTTGAAAGAATGGATGGCACTTTTATATAATACATTGGAAACAGCAAAAATGTCAAAATTGCTACGCCGAAGAGACCTGCAACAATTGATTTAGTGAGCCTTTCAGGCAATAGAAAGAGCTATGTATTTGTTTACTGCATATATGTAATTTCAGACCTAATCAACACAATTGAAGAATGATATAGCATGAAAATTTCATGCCGAATAACAGACCTTCCAGACCAACCGCAAGTAAAGGTGGTGAATTATATTCAGAGATGATTTTTTGTTCAATAACCATTTGAAGTGCTACTATGATTTGAGCAATAATGATCAGCAAATCGCCTAAAAAATATATAATCAAAAAGATTGCAAATCAAGACATACATCAATCTTTCTTGCGATAAAGTTTGGTGTTCATTTTTTTCAACATTTTATTTAAATGGAAAAAGTATTAAACCAAGAGCATATTTTTAAACACCACATTTCATTAACGTTTAATCTTCTCAAAATATTCATAATTAACGATTATTAGAATAGTTACTCCACTCATACAACTCAAAGCATTTCTTATTTAACTATATTATATTATACAAAACGCTCCAAATTTGATAAATGCAAGTACAGTCTGGTGCTTCAGATATATTCGCCTTAAAGCTCACCACTCAATATTGTTTCAGCATACTCCTCTTTACAATTATCTTTAAAACTTTTTAAAACTTACAAGTTAATTATAATGGTGACATGATTTTATGATATAAAGATTACTACTGCATTTTAATTTTGATGCTGATTTTCTGTGATGCGACTTGTAAATAAATTTGGGTTTATAATAAAAAAAGCAACTTCATCTATTTCTGAAAATTTGCTACTCTTTTCTCCTCTAAATAATGAACAAAACCTGTAATAATTCCATTGATATCATGTTTGGAGTTTTCATCGAAAATAATATCGCTCACTCCAACGATAGCGAGACCAATAGTAATAAAGCCCATACCTAGCCAACGGAAACCTTGTAGATTTGATCTTAAGAAAGCAACCGAAAAAAGACCAGTGAATATTATTACGGCACCTGAAATAAAACAGATTTGACGTAAAAAAAAACATGCTGCAATCTAATTGAAGTAGCAAAGGCAAGAAACAATAACACTATTAAGTATCACAGAAGACACGTCTTAAGATCCTTAGGGTTAACATAGGTAATAAATTATGAAAGATAAACATACTGCAAGGAAACTTAATCGGAGGATTAGAGAAACAAAACAACTCTGACGAACTGACCTCTAAGCATTTGGAAAGATGAAGCCTGCGTAAGGTTTATACTGATATACATTATCGAAGTCGCAAGAACATCACAAAATGCTGGTACCGCGAAGACCCAAGGATTAAATCTCAAGGAATTTCGTCCTGTAAGAATAGATGTGTCGCATCCACTGTCTTCATCACCATATAGTTTTTGAATGTAACGTGCAATGAAGTAGACAAATAAGCATGATAGTTCACCAATAAACGCACAAATTGCCTGAAACATTCACCGATTACAACAGATAACTCTTAAGAACCAAATACATCATCACAGCCTATCCAATCAATTCTATAATAAAAACTGAACTTTAAAATCTAAAATTTAAAAGAACAAGTAAACACTGCATAGTTTACTGCATTACTTTCATTCTAAAAAATTTTACAAAATTCTTCCAAAAATAAGACTTCAGAATAATGTAGAATTACTATATCCACTATATCCTAAGTGATGGTAACAAATACATATATTTAATCGACTTGATTTTTTAAATAAGTTTGGTTCCCTATTAGCAAAGGAAAAAACCATTCAATAAGTTAAACAAGTTCATAATGTAATTCCAAATTCTACAAGCTTAGAAATATACCTGAACGAATGGATGATTGAAATGTTTACTATCAACTTTCATGCTGTCAGTCCACCTGCAATGTGTTGAGAATTTTGAGCGGAAATTGGCTACTTACCACTAATGCTATTTTCTGCAATCTTATCAGCAGTACAATAAGCTATTAGTTAACTATTTATCCACGAAGTTAGATGAAGAAAAAAACGAAAAAATTTTTAAGAACCTTAAAATGCACATTACAGTATGCCGAAATACGAAACAATACATAATAGCTCAGCCTTATGATGGCCAGTATAAAATTTGAATGAAATTCTGAATAAAAAAAATCTTTGAAATTAAATTTTAAATTATAAATCCTGTAATGACTCTTACTTTGCAACGATAGTATTAACCGATCCAGTAATTACCATCACCAGGCCAAGCAACAAAGGCTTCAATACGTGAGTCCTATTAGTGTTCACCATCCTGAAATTCAGAAAATTTGTTAGACAGAATTGAAAACAAATTCAAGACGTAGACATAGAGTTCGGTTACGGACAACCCCAGTCAATATTTTCCTTTGACTTCTTCATTCTTCCAACTGAATGCTTTTTGCATGAAAGATTACCAAAAAATTATGATTTAAAAAATCAAAGCAAACAATCAAGTCCTTTTAAAAATTATTGAATTATTTCCACACTAATGCATATCTGCTAATGTGATAGATCCGAGAATTTAATACTCAATAAAATCGCTTTCAATTTTAATCAAGTTAGATTGACATAAACCAAACCAAGTTGAAAGAAATCAAATAAAATAAAATTAAACTGATTTATCTAAAGATAATTTTTTAGCTATTATTCCAAATCAAGCCTATTGTTCCAAATTAATTAAGTCATTAAGTCAGAGAATAGCTATCTTTAGATACTATCTTAGCTATCTTTAGATGCTATTCTAATTCATCTTTAAATGCTATCTTATGGCTCTCAAAAGTTAGATCAATGCTCTCGAACTACCCTATCCTAACATGATTGTCAATTGTTTCTCATAGAATCCATTGTTAGTTTTAACGAAATATATAAATAACACTAGTGAAAACGCAGTATAAAGCATATAAAGTACTAATAGCTCAGGAATTGATTAGAAAGTTTTAAATACTTAAAAATGAATGAATTCACATACATGCTAATAAACGACGAAACATTTGAATTCACCGAAGCACTGTCCCACACAGTATGAGATAAGAAAATAAAAATTTCACGAATGGAAGGATTATCAATTCGGAGCCTAGAGAACGAAAAGAGAAGAGATCACCAATATTGGTCATAGTCAGCGTATATCACTAGCTCTGAACCAAATTTTAAAATCTAAAAAAAATTAAAACAAATTGATATGACTTGCAAAACCGAATGATACGCCGATAATTCCAATAGATTTTAAAGTTGTGTCGCTGCGGTTAATAGTGAAATGAGAGATGAATGAAATGTGAGACTGTTCTGGTCATATAGACATACATACAAAGAGCCCAAAGCGACGAGCATAATAATACAATAAGCATTACAATAATTCTCCATAATGATGACATCGAGGGACGTATGAGGCCTTTTGTCAAGCTAATATTCTTTTTGATATCTTATGTCACCACTACCTTGAAGTGACACATCGATAAACGTCACAATCCCTTGCTTTCATTGCCTCTGAGCACCTCCATTACACACGAAAAACCCGGGACGGGATGAGTATTTTCATTGCTGGCTAATTTCAATAACGCGATGTTGCTTGGCGCAAATCATGTTCAGTTGTACCTGCTATTACTGGGATGGGATGCTGTTGGTTTTAAGCGAGAAGTAGTGGACTGTAGATAATAAATGACGTGTGTGATGGCTAAGTTAGGAATATGACATGTTTGTAATTTTACAGGAGGAATAGATAGATGAAGGTAAAAAAGGTAAAAGGAAAGAAGATTGCTTCGAGCAAAGGGAATGGACGCAAGGGGAAATCGATGTTAAATAGTACCAAGCATGTCGCTGGAAAACCTTTGATGAAATCTAATGGACAGGTAACTCTTCTACTTCTTACTCGAATTCCTCTCGCTCATATATCAAGAACATTAGACAGTTATATGGAGTTTGATTTGTTACCCGGTATATTTTGATTTTGTTGAATTTTTCAGAATGCATACAGTTTTTTATGCAGAAAATGAATTGCTAAATGCTTTTGAGGCATAAAATGAGTAGAGAGGTGCATTTTTTAAATTTTTTCTCCACTCATGCAGTTTATACAGAAAAGGAATTACTTGCAGGTGGAAAATAGGCAGCAAGAAAAAGAGTTTACTCATAAAAGACATGGGAGCGATAGCACGAATCTTCTGAAAGCGAAAAAGAAGCGAGTATCATTTGCCGCCGATTTGGAAAGGATGAAAATATTTGATAAAAGGATGAAGCTAACAGTAAGTGAAACTGTTTGAAAATTTGTCCATTTGCATGAGTTTTACGAAGGTAGCACAGCCACAATGTATGGTGTTTATGCGAATTGTCTCCATGATATTCGGTAAGGGAGTCGTGAAGGGTTTATGGCTGTACTCAGATAGCTAATCGTCACAAAAGTCTTTATAATTCAGACGGAGTGAATGTGCATGGTGTTGTGAACACATTTCAGATTACGCCATCAACTGCTAATCCCGGTCGAAGCATTGTTGTAAAAAAAGATGAGCCGAGAAGTTCGCCAAGTTTTCTTGTAACTCCAAATTCTGTGGATAAAATCTCAGCAAAAAAGAATGTGCTTACTGATTTGACAGCAGGAGAAAATCACATTGAAGCTACAAAAATAGATCTCAAGCAGGAAGCTTCCATGAATTCAGCAACGAAAGTTGCTATGCCAAATTCGGAAGGAAAGAAGACAAAAACATCAGGAACAAGACAACTGCATAAAATTGGTCGTAATAAAACTGGGCCAGTCAATAGAAAGAGAAAATTGCAGGTTTGTAAATGTTTGTCCAATTATTCGCAGATTCATGATTGTGTTTATGTTAAGCTAAATTTTCTTTTTGGCTTGTGCTTATAGCATTATCAATGCCTTATGAGCAATATTGCATAGAAAAACCTCCAGTTTCCATTTTCTTTAGTAAAGTGAGCCCTTCTTTTCAACACATCGATTTGAGAACGATTACCTTTGTCAATCGCCATTTAAATAAAAATGCTTGAAACTGTATTCTTTTTGCATTTTAGGTAACGCGCAAAGTGAAACAGAAGTTATTGAATATGCCAAAGAAAGACCGTAAAATGTATATTCGAGAGTTACGAAGGAAGCACAAGCCATATTTCGATCTAGTACTTAAGTGCAAACATCTGTGGGAAAAGCTACGCTGGTAGTTCTCGTTTTTGATTTGAAAAATAAACTATTTTTCGAGAATTTCTTTAAGAAACATAAGAAAAATTTAATCGCTGGTTTCTATAATTAAATCAACGTTTGCAGCGGAAAAACGAGTGAGACTGAACGGAAAAAGCTGGCCATCGAAATTTTTGGAATAGTGAAGGGAAAAGTGAGGGAATTAATATTCGCGCACGATTCATGCCGAATTGTGGAGTGTATATTGACAAATGGAGGGAGTGATATACGAAATGCTCTTTTTGAAGAACTTGTACCAGAGATCATTCGCATGACGAAGTCAAAATATGCTCGTTTTTTCGTCATAAAAATGCTCAAACATGGGTGTGCTTTTAATAAATTATTTTTGATAAATTTATCGCATTGACAACGGGGTATCAAGAGAATGAAGAACATAAAGAATTTCTTCAGTTATTTAAAATAACCTCTTCTGAGTTATGTTCATTTCAAGTAAAAGCAAAATAAAAATTTGGTAATGTACGTATTTCAGACATTTTGTTAACATTCTGCTTTATTAAACTTTTATTCAAATAGTTTCTAGTAGCTTCAAAATGTTCGAAGTCAGTAATTCTTTCTTAAAACGGTTCTATGAAAACGCGAGTATATTTGACACCCTTCCTACTGTGTGTATTACTGTATTAATGAAGGGAGCTTGTGTGAGCTTCACATGAAGTTATTTCCTGATCAGTATTTAAATATTTTGATTTAAGATCTACGGTTCAACGTCAAATAATATTTGATGCATTTCGAGGTCACTGTGTGTCGCTTTTACGGGTGTCATCAGCAGCACAAGTTTTAGAATCAGCCTATAATGACTATGCAAATGCACAGCAACGATATAACATTATTATTGAGTTTTATGGAGTGGATTTTGCTTATTTCAAGGTCGTTGGTTATTATTTGCGAGTTCCCTCGTTTTTTCACTTTAATTATTCAGTTAAACAAAAATCATTTTCTGGATGAAGTTTGATTTAATTTTTGAAATTAATGTACTCTTAAATATGAATTTCTAATTTGTTTTAGGCTTCTGATAACAGAATACGCACACTGAAAGAAATAATAACCGACTGTCCGAGCAGAAAATCATCAGTTGTCAAATATCTTGAAAATATCCTCGTTGATATTGTGGACAGGTAATTACTGATTTGGATTTCGTTTGACTATTTAAAAAAGACAACAGATTAACTGATTTCGAATCTTTTCGTTCTTTCTATTTCATTTTTTTGCTGATGAGGAAATTCATTGCTTATAAATCATACTTGCTTGTTTTTAGACCTCAAATAAAGTTAAGTCTGACGCATCGTTTGTTGAGTGATTTTTTCGAATTCGCTGATGACAAACAGTTAGAAGAAATGATTGATTCATTAAAACTTTGCATACCTCAAGTAAGGCCCTCCTTCAACTTACAACAAATTGTATTGGCATTAGAATTTATTAGTATTGACGATTTATTAGTGTGTATTGTTTAGTATTACGAATTTTAGTTTTGTGAATATTTCATTTCGTATGAATAAGAGAAAACGGGAGAATTATGTTGAGAGAAGATGAAGAAAAAAAAGACGTTTCACGAATATTCGAGATATTTTGAGCAGAAGTTGTAAAAAGGTATAAGTTTTTAAAGGAATTTGCCATATTTTAGATCGTTCACACAAATGATGGCGTGCGCATTGCAATGAAGTGTTTATGGAATAGCTCTGCAAAGACGAGAAAGGTTCCTCACTTTTTTAGAGAAAGGATTTCGAAGATGTGGACATGATTACATTAATAGACATTTTTTTTGCTTCCAGTTTATTTTCAGTACAAATCAAGTACTTATTATAGATAATGCTAAAAAATTTCAAAGGACTGATAACGAAAACTTGCTTGGAGGAGTTTGCGCATCGCTTTTTAATTGCTGTTTTCGATACTGTAGATGATACAGTGTTGGTTGATAGATATCTTTTAAAGGTTGGCTTGTTTTCTTGTTTTTTTTGTTTTAATCTTATTTTGAAAACTTGAAAGAGCGGAGGAGAAAAAGGATATAATCAATTTGAATCATTGTTTTATCGTGAGAAGAAAGGCAAGCTTAAGAGTTATTTGCGTTTTTTTACAACAGTTTGATTGCTTTGAAAATGGTTACATGATACCAGCCTTTCCAGGAATTGTTGAATAACATTGCTGAAATTATTAAAAGTAATTATGGTGTAAAAATTATGCATCATTTAATTCATCCAAGAGATCCTCGCTTTTATTCAGCGTCGCAGGTTGCGATTTATAAGGCGGTTAGTTTATAATTATTTAATGTTAATTTATGCTTTAATAACTTAACACAACAGTATATTGTTGGGAATTTGTAATTAAAAAATTTTTCATTCATTTCATGAGATTTGCAACTGTTTCACTTTGTGAAATATTTAATTATGAGGTTTTAGGGAGACGGGAATCCATACAGCAAAAAAGATTCGAAATTACGTTACTCAGAGTTATTTTCATATGTCCAGAAGCCATTTTGCAACTATTTCGCAGCAAATATGGATGCATTGCTTTTTGAGAGTCATGGATCATTACTTGTTTTGGATATGCTGGAGGCTCCAAGTACGCTTAATCTGCAATAGTTTTGCTAGTTGTCTGAACTAATTTGCAAAATCGAAATGCTTTCTAATAGCTAAACATCTCACATAAATTACTGCTTCCGTTTTTATTTGTTCTATCTCTATTAACGATGATACTTGTTTTGTTATAATCAATATTACATTAAAATTTTTGAGCAAGAGAGAGAGAGGAACTGGAATGAATCCTGCTTCCTATGTTTTCTTGAAGTGCCTGGTTTTAGCCTTTTGAAAATTTTTTCAGCGATAAAAAGGTTTTTTTAGAATGATTGTAGACATGTCTTCTTCAGAAACTCAGTTTTTTAGCCAATTTGGATTTTTTCGATCGGAAAGTGAGTATTGAAGACCGTGCAGCTTGTTATGATGCAATTGCTTCAATATGCACTCGGGAATTCATACCGTGTGACGGAGAGCAGCTTCATCCGGTTGAACATCCTCAGGCGCATTTTGTAATTTCTAAATTGCTAAAAAGTGATTCCAAATTTGACATCAAGCTCGGTGATTTTATTGTGAAACGATGCAGAGATCAATTATCATCCTGGGTAATTTTTGTTCCTTTTAAATTTCTTCATCAATTTATGTAACCTCTCAATGAGCAATTATTTATATTTTATGAAATTTTTATTACATTAATATTTTTTATATTAGGCATTTTTGTTTTTCCTAGCTTCCAGTTGAATTATGTATTCAAAGAAAAGTTGTGGCAGAGACTTATTGTTGTGCTTGACTTTTTTCTTATTACTATTTGTGAGAATATTAATTTCAGCTTGCATGTAATAAGGGATGTTTCATACTTCTGCATATCCTCGAAAATGCATCTCAACAAACTCAAGAATTGGTGAGAAATACATTATCCTTAGCAGCAGTAAAAAGGTATCACACAAAAGGAGCTACTGTGTTGATGCAGAAATTGAAGTAATATTAGTTGCTGTTTGTACTTTTTTGCTATGTCATGTTTAAATAAATTGTCTCTTCGTTTTTTTGTTCAGCTAAAGGAAATAAGGAAAGGTGGTCAGCAAATTTTTTTTTCACGAAGAATGATATGAAGTCTAATAGTCGGAACCATTTCGGTTTGTATTATGCTGTAAGATTTCAAAAGAAATTTTTTTCTTATCTAATATTTTTTAATAGAGTTTAGTAGCTAATGGCTTCATCGTAACAAATGAAGAGACGTGCAGTGAACTGAAACAAGTCAGGTTTCAATACGTTTTATCACTTGTGGTTTTACATCGAATAGCAAACATAATAGAGCATAACCTAAATACTGCACTAAATATGACATTTTTGCTGGTTATGATCACCAAATTAAAGTCAGTTAACATATTGAGTGGTTTCCTCAATATCGGAAATATTTCAAGAAATGAAATGGTTTTAATATCGATTAGTGGCAGGAAGGTAGAATTTTGTAGATGGGAAGGTTGCAATTTCTTGAGGAAGTCATTCAAATTTTTCGGTATTTGACATACAGTAATAAGATAAATTCATATAGTGGCATGGGTCAAAATAAAACAACAAGAAATTCTTCTACACAGTATACAAACGATAATATTACTGCTTCTTTGGAAGCACACTTTGGGGATTAATTACATAAAGAAAGTCATCGAATGCATTGAATTGCAAAGGTTTAAGCTCAATTTCTTCATCGCAAATTTTGCCACTCCGGAATGGATCATACGCTGTCGTTGCCTCAACTGCATTGTTTACTGGTATTGATTCTATAAGTGGTACGAATTCTGTTTCTCGACATATTTTTGATCTTGTCTTCAAGCATTCTGATTCCAAATTCGACTTCGATCGGCTTCTTTTTCTCCGCTTTTCCAAGTGCGTAGTTTCTGATTCGGTTCTAGAATCAGTCAGTCGTTTCACGAAAATACAATTCATTGGACTTTATGATAGCCATGACAATTTCGTCTAATGATGTGATAATTTTTAAAAAATTTTAGAATGATATTTGATTACCAGGAGTACAGGAAATGATTTTTTTTTTGGGAAAGTTATCAATACCGAGAAGAAGTTTTATCCAAACAATCATTTGTTTGTTCTGAAGTAAGTTGTGATGAGGACAGTGAAGATCCCGACAACCAATCCAAGCATTTTTCTAAATCTATTTGTACAGGATCATGGATGAAGTGACATTGATCACCGTAAGGACAGTAACCAAATGTAGTGTATTTGATACACAATGCAGTGCGATAACGAGGATTGTTGAAAACTTTCTGAAAAGCCAAACTAAAATTTCATTGCATTTCTATACAACTGGCGTAATTTTACAACTTTTTGAAATGCGAATTAAAGAATACAAACGCTGAAAAATACTTTGATAGTTTTTGAAAAATCGCTAAATATCGTTGAAACTAAAACATTCACTGGAAAAAGAAAATGCACACTACTGAAATCTTGCTAACCACTTCTGCCTTTGGCATTGGTCGTAACTCTTCTGGACCATGTGCAAATTTACAACGTTTCCCGTAATTGCAGCGACCAGTATCTTGCCAGGCTTGACATGGTATCGTCTAAAATCTGCATCACCATTAATGTGCAAGAATTTGAGGATAACTTGAAGTAATTTCGCTAACCACAATCAACATTAACTTACAATACGATACAGCATTTTATCAGTAGTAATTTGTTTGTGTTGATAACTTAAGAAATAAACAAGAACTATTTAATACAATTGTTATTAGCTAATTCTATTTCATGCCAAATTACTTTTTAATTTAAATATATTTTTACTATTATTTAAAGTCGTGTTTTACAAGAAGACAATAAGAAGTGTCGATAGATCAATATAAAATGATTAATTTTATATTTCTATTATCATATCATTTATTATATAATCTTTGATTTAATCAAAAATTGAATTCCATAATTAAAATCCAATAATCAATCTTTTAGCACATTTATGTGTCTATCATCTAATTCCAAAATGTTTTGTCAACATATTTTGACGAAATATTAATATTGTATATTTATTAAAATATGCTGACAATTTACATAATAACTCTTATTCATTAAATATAACTAACATTGATGAATGCTAACCTTATGCGTTTCAGCTTTCCGTTTTTGTTTCCGTTCAGCTAATAGCAATTGTGATTGATAAACAAACTGGGACCATTGCCAAATATATAAATCTCTATTATAAAAGTTTGGATCGAAAGGCCTTCGTTTCAACAATTCTCCTTTCATCACTGCATTTATAATTTATTGCTTGAAGCTAGCTTAAAATGATCTAAATTATTTCTAAGATGTAATAATGTTTGAAAAGGTAAATTTATATTTATGAATTTGATCATCATAAAATTAATTCTTCAAAATGAAACCATTAATATAATACTGAAATGAAACTAACCCTCCACTTTCAATGCCAACAGTTATGACTTTTGCTTGATATAAGTTTATCATAGTAATTCTAAGCTCTTCAAATGGGCATTGTTCTACGGAGCGCTTTAGAATAAACTCAATTTGCCGCCATTGTTGAGATTTTTCTCCATGGCAAATAAGTTTGTTGAAATAATAGCAAATGAAATTTATTGAAAATAATAGACATTATGCTGAAGACAGAAATTTATGAGTTGAAGAAATTATTAGCGCAATTTTAAAAAATTCTTTAGTTCTTATGATTAATAGAAGAGAAATATTGATAACAATTATCAACTGATAAATAGTAACAGAGTTTAGACATGAATGAAACCTTTGAGCATTTAATTTAAAATTATTTCAATATTGATATGGATGATAAATTCAAAAATCTGGAAATTCAAGGATAGCTATTCAAACAAAATAAGTAAATATACATTTATGCAGAAAATATTTATCTTGTAATCTCTATAATCTCTTCTTTTCAGACATAAATACAATTAAGGACTATTTTACTTTACCACCTGAATTCAGCACTATATCAATTGAATAATGATTTGAAAATTTATATCTTTAATTTCTTTCAACAACTTTATTCATAATTGATGTATAGTACAGGAACAGAAGTGCTACACGGAAAGAAATGCCATCCTGACAGCTATAGAATATTATTAACGTCTCATTTCATTTCATGGATCGCATTCTGGTAGTACTAAAATCAGAACAGAATAAAAATAGCAGAAAAAATCTGGCTTGTTAATTAATAATTTTCTATAGCTGTCAGGATGACATTTCTTTCCGTTTCTTAAATAATAAAAAGTTAAATGGAAATAAATTGCATGCTTTTATTTTCAAAACATTTATTTTGTTTACTTTTCCTTCTTATAGCTATCAATTGTTTTTTCAATTTTACACAATCACAATCATCACAATATCTCATCTAAGTTTATGATAATCCTAATAAATTAAGCCTAGGCTATTGTGATAAGCTTTTAATAACGCAATATGAATATCTTTGATTTATTAACCATACTGGTAATAAACTTTCCTCAATTTTTACTTTTATATTTTTACTACTATTTAGAGGCATGTTTTATGTTAGGAACTGAATGATAAGGCACTGAACGGACAATTGGTGATTTCTTGGTAGGATTAAATAGATCTTAAAATTCTACTTGATTTTCTCTATTCTTATCTTCATATTAAATATTTGAGTAAATTATTAAATTTATCAAATCAATTAATTATTAAATTAGCAAATCATACATTCAGCTTATTTTTATTTTTAATCTTTGATTCTTCTCTACATTTTTCTCTTCAAATTAAAACTTTAGAAAATACTTCAGGTAAATTATTTTTTAATTAAGTTTGATAATGCAAGAATAGATTTAAAAAAAGATGTCAGTTTGTTTAGAGTTATTTCAACCTTTCTAAATATTTCAGGTCTTAAAACGGTCGAATATTCCTAATTCAAAAAAGGATAATATTCGTCGATCTTTATCAATCCATAGATTCGTGATATCCCTTTGAATATTTTATCTTCATCAATCCATAGATTTGTGATATCCCTTTGAATATTTTATCTTTATCAATCCATAGATTTGTGATATCCCTTTGAATATTTTTTAATATGCTTTTTTATCTTGAAATGGTGTACATGACTACTTTTTCCTATTTTCATTACTTAATTAATAAACAGTTCAAGAGTTAATTCTTTTTCGCTAACAGAATTTTATTCAATTACAAAAAGTTAAAAGAGCAATTAAATAGCTAATGTTAAACTGTGATACTGATTGATGAACTATGTCAAACGGATCAATTTGTTTATGTGCAACATAGGGGTATCTATCATATTGCGGTATATCATTATTCATAATGAATGTGTAATATTGAATGTATAATTTGCATATCTCTCTAATCATACATTTTACCATAACAAAACTTCTCACAGCGTGAAAACAGTATGATCTGTTTAACATAGTTCCTCAATCAATACCACAGTATTTTTTGTTGTAATGAAAAAAGCATTAGACCATACACTGTTCTGATCTTTGTAAGTGAACAAATCAGATACTCACTTATCTAAAGGAATTTTTAATGATATATTCAAATATAAAAATTTTATCTCTCTTATCTTAAATTGATTGATTGATTTAATTTAACAGTCAAATATGCAGCATATCATGTTATTAAAAGAGTTAATAACGAGTTATTAATGACAGTTAAGACAATGACAGTTACAGACGATGACATTAATGATATTAATACAATGACAATGACATACAATGACATTAACAACAGACAATGACATTAATGACAGTTAAGTTATTAATGACAGTTATTAATAACGAGTTATTAATGACAGTTTGCACTACCTAAAATCTCTTCATACCTGAAGATACCTGAGTTAATTGTTATGCAACAGAGAAGAACGAATACTTTTTATTTGAATATTTTTAACTTTTAAAAAATCATAGAAATATAAACTATATAATAAAGTAATATTGCAAAGTAATATTTTTGAATAAAATTATTTTTTTTATTGTCTATTGATCAGTCATTCATTAGCAATGGATAAAAGTAATCAAAGGATAAATATTACATTGCAGCTATTTCATAACAGCACTGTTGTAGTTGCTGTATCAATAGATTTATAATGATGATATGAAGCAAAAAACGAATTTACTTGTCTAAGTCAATTTCAATTAGCGATAATTAAAAAGTTTAAAAACCATAGTCAACAAATGCTCGTTTCGTTTTCACCGGTTCATTCCACTTTCTGCTATTATCAAGTTCGTGAAACAAAAACTGTTGTACGCGATCCCACATTTTTCGTTCACTATATATACCCTATAAAACATTGTTCATAAATGATTTTTCCAACTTTTAAAATTAAATTTATTCAAATTAAGATAGTTTTACTGTATAGTTCGAAATAATTACTTTCGAGAATTTCAAATACTTTTAATGCAAATAAAATTTTCAAAATTGTTCCTTTTTTGTTGCATTCTTTGTACTGCCAGCTTTCCCTGAGATATACAGAAGATAGTGAATGTTATTTTTTTGAGATTTAAGTTTAATAAAAATGTTGATAATATTCTTACCCGATGTGTAGCATTATCAAGAAAAAATGGTTTTGTAGCATTTGGTAATCGACTTTGCAATATAACACTGTGATCGATCGAAACGATCACATCCTTCATTCCATGACAGATTAACGTACGATAGGGTATTTTTGATACTTTATCAATGCTATAAACCTTATCAGTGTAATATATTTTTAGATGAGATTTTTAGGAAAACAATTTTTGATAATATTCATCAAACGAAATGACAATTTATAGATAAACGTGAACATTCACAAAGTAAAATATTTAATAAAAATATCAGTATTGATAATAATTTTCTTCAAAATTATCAAAATTGTCTGATCTTCTTAGTGCATAATTTGGTAATCAATAATTAACTTATAAGAGCTACCAAAAAACTCTGTCCAGTATTCCATGAAATTGGCTGAGATTAGCAGTAAAACAATATTTTGAATTGTTCATTCGTTAATTAAACTATCAAAGTTTAAATCTCAATTCAAATAGAAGAATTTTTTGACTTATTTGAAGCTTGCCGAAATATGGTTTTTGTAATTGCTGCATTGAAATGAGAAGTTCAACTTCCTCAAAATGATCTCAGAGTAATTGATAGTTTTCTCAACTTCACTCTGTAAATAGAATTTACAACAATTATCAAACAAAATCGATACAAAAAAACTAAACCTTGAAAACTGATCCAAACAGCAAGTCTCTTTACAATCCGGTTTCCGTCGAAGAACACGTAACAGTGATGTGAAAGGAGCAATTAGAATCAATCCTGCTACCTGAAATACTATATTTCATTTTTTTAAATTTCGATAATTAAATATCTATAATAATTACGTCGTTGTTTTTCGACATTTATTATGTGACAGCGGGATTTTTTACATGGATATGAGATGTCAACCTCACATTTAGGATAGTTAATGGATTTAATGATTTATTATTGTAAATAAGTCTAAATTAACAAATTCAAAACGTGATGTTTCTTTTGTAAACATATTCCGCTCTATCATTTTCCTTCTTTTCCGTATTCTGATAAACTTTTTTTTCAGTCGAAGTATTGCAACGAATTGGAAAAGTGTAGAAACTTAGCGGAACTTTTTCAAGTGATGCCAAATGAATGGCAACTGCAGTACCCATACTGAATCCAATCAGAATTATTTCATTTGGTTGTGCTTTCATTTCTTCAATTAAATATCTGAAATGATAAAAAATCATATTTAATTTAATTTTAGTTGAAAAAATTCTTCTAATTAAATGTTAATTGGTAGATAGCGTTTGTATCCGCCTATAATTGAAAAGTTTTAATCGTTTCACAGTATCATTACACGAAACATATATTGGTAATTCACCATTTCTGTTTGTGTATATGAAGAATGAATGATAAGCAATCATATCTTTCGGGTAAAATCATTCAATATTTTTCTGTATAATCTAAAGCTAACATGGGAATTGTCTATTGCTATTTTATTTTTGCAAAAACATAATTTATCACGAAATAAACTGAACTGATAAACCGTTTCTATATTCTGATAAACATTTTTTTCAGTTGGAGTACCAGTACTCAAACCAAAACCACTGTAATCAAATGCCATTAGATCACATTGCAAGAAATCTGCTATATCGACCTGAAATATTAAGCAAAAAAACTGAGCAATGGAATATTGGATAATTAATGATCAAGAATTTAAGGCAATTTTTTTAATAATTAAGGAGTAAAATTCAAATTAAAAAAAACTAATTTTATTTAAAAATAAATTAATAATTTGAAATCCTTCATTAGCAACCTAAATTTTATGTTGTTTTTCCTACAGATACAATGGGAAAAAGTGTACCAAGTTGGGATCGGTAAGCATGCATGATCCAACATCTGAACTGTTTGGTTGAGCGAAAAGTATTATATAAGGCGCTGATTTCTTGCATCGATATGATTTCTCACATCGGACATATAGCGCTACCAGGGTGTCACCATTAGTTGATGTTATTAAATGCACCTGTTTGTATTAATTATTTAATTTTAATTTGTAAAAGTCTTTTTTCTTTGAAAAGAATTGATTTCTTTTTATGTTCAGTTTTTTTGCTTTAAAGCATTGAATAGATTAATTATATTTGTTTTGGGTAGTAAATTATTTTAGAAATAATTAACCTGGAAAAAATTATTTTTTTCAAACTAAACTTTCTATCTAATTTAAACGATGAATAAATAAAATTTCATATAATTTCAGAAAGAGTTAGAACAATTACTTATTATGAATGCAATATATAATTATGATAACTGCCTGTTATGAATGCAAAAAAAATACAATGATAACAAGAAGTCTGCTTGTATCATAAGGTGTATCATAAGGTATAATAATTCTAGCATTTTCGTAAATTTTTATTTTCACATAACAGTAATTAAAGTTATAAAACAAAATGTAATGTAATGATATTTGAAATTGCGTTATGTTAAAAATTTTGTTGTAAATAATGAAGAGAGGTTCAATATGGTTCAACCTCAATTCGCAACAACTGATCTGCAACATCTGAATTTTTAAATTTTGGCAGCAATAAATGTGGCAAGCAAATAGTTAAATTAACACTTTCTCGAGCACTTTTTGCATCAAAAAAATGTTGACGTTTATCAGCCTAAAATTTTATTCAAATTTTTGAGCAGATTTTTGAAAACAGAAATAAAACGTTAAGGAAAAGAATGCCATTACAAAGATTATCGATAACGCATTATTGCGATTCGAAATATCTTAAATAATTTCTTTCGAAATTATCAGAAATTATCGATATTTGTTTGTTTAATTTACTAATTTAAATATCCTCTATTGAATAAAATTCGAAATGCAAATATTTAAGAAGGCTTAATTTATTGCACGAGAAATTTCATTTTTCCAATGATACCTTTTTTAATTGATTTATCAAAGATGTTGCTAAGTGATCGATGAAAAAAATATATCAATGATAAAAATATGAGAAATTAAGATAAACTGACAATTAAAATTTTTCATGATTTCTTGCATAACTAATGAAGCATCTTTACTAATTCTATTTTTACAGTACATTTATTTGCTTTAATTTTTATCAATTTTACTTCTTTTAGTTTCACTACCCAATTATATTCATTGTTATTTGATATCTTTTTTTCTTTTTTTTTTAAACGAATTACTTACCTTTTCACCAATTAGAAAATAGTAATGACAATGTTTGGGAGGATGAAAAGCAGCTTTTCGGATCATTAAATTTGGTAATGGTGGGCATAGGATATAACACACTTTAGTTGTCCATTTAAATGTATAAAATAATCTTTTCCATCTTGTCATTTCATCTTTTGATATTTCTTCACTCTATCAATAGCGGTTGATTGATACATATGTCAAATGAAATTTCAGCAAATGCAGTAAACGTGGAATTCATTGCTCATACTCATTAATATTTGAAATCTAAATCAAAATACTGGAAAAAATTGCAGTTTTCCACAAATACGATTAATTCTCAATCTGTCGGATATTTACATCCTTACTTGTTGATTTTCTTTAATAACATATTCGCAAGTTCCATTCGATTCTGCAAGAAATTCATTGAATAAAACTGAATTCTATGACAGTTCATTGAACAAACTGAGTTCATTTAAAAGTGAACTGCAATATCTGAAACAAACCTTCCAATAGTGAAATAGGTGATCCAAATATTTCTTCATCACTGTCCTAAATTTTTCTTAATTATCATATATTACAAGTTATTCAATTAATCCTTAATTAACAAATTGGAAACACTGATCTGTAATTAAGATTTCTTTGCAAAATTTTACTTGTTAATTGAATATCATGTTAATTTTTATCCTGCATTCTGAACTGTATTTCTGCTTTATTATACAAAAGTTGATTTGTTAAAAAGAGAGTTTGAAGTTTTGCAATCATTGAAAATCTTTCCTAGAAACGTTGAAATCATCATACATGTTGAAAATTAAATTATTAAGAAAATCATCAAACCTGATCTTTATTATTGATTACGCTTACGCTTGACTCATTTCCAGATATACTGTGAATTGAAAAATTAAAACTTTCAGAATTATTTTAAATGAGCAAAACCCATTCACAATATATAATACATCGAATGAATTTAGACTATTTATTTTTCTGTAATGAATTAAATAATCTGATTTGATACTAATTGATGATAATCATACTTCTACTAAATGAAAATGAAATTTTATCCGAAATTAATTTCCGTTAAGCAAAATAAATGCGAAATTCCTACTTTGGAAATAACGTGTGATATTGCTGTCGAAGTATTTTGCAGTAAATTTAATAGAGTTTTAAAATTCTGTTCTACTTAATTATTGAATGAAAAAGCTATATCTCTATGATTGCATATCTCTATTGTGATGTTGAAACTGATCATCTAATTAATCACTTCTGATATTATATTTTGAAATTTGTGGAAATCCTATTTTAGAGATAACGCATGATATTGCTGTCGAAGTATTTTGAAGCAAATTTAATAGAATTTTAAAATTCTGTTCTACTTAATTATTGAATGAAAAAGCTATATCTCTATGATTGCATATCTCTATTGTGATGTTGAAACTGATCATCTAATTAATCACTTCTGATATTATATTTCGAAATTTGTGGAAATTTGTTGCATAGGTAATTTTTTCGGAAAAACAAGAAAAATTTATCATAATCCTATAAGTTTATAATATTTTGATACACTTTTTTATGTCTTACAGGTTTCATAAAAATGAAATTTTAGTTCACTTCTCTAATAATATCAAACATTTTGCAAATCCATTTTCCTCCATCAATAATAACAATTCCTAAAATAAAATGCCTTAAGAAAAAAACGAAACTTTATGATTGCCACTTGTTCCACCATCACTGCATAATGATAGAATTACCGAAAAAAGAACTTTAAATAATTCCTGTTGAACAGTAGCAGTAAAAATTTGCATAATTGTAGGAAAGCTTCAGCTTATTCAATCTCAAATAAAAAGTTAAGGAACAATGAAAGATAATGAAAAGGATGAAAAATAAAATAATTGGAATGATTTTATAAAATTATAAATTATCAATCTTCAGATCACTAATCATTCAGATCACATTTGCAGATGAAAAATGCACATCGGCTGAAAGTTATTCATTCTTTGATATGTTTTTTTTTTTAAAAAATCTAAAAAGGCTTTGATAAATGCCATCAATTGTGATAATGAAGAAATTAGAATTAATTTGCATGAAATTTTATTATCAATTAAAAAATTAGCAAAAACTATGAACAAACAATTAAAACCTATAAAATGACAAAAATACAACAATGTGGATTATGATATCATGAAACTGAGAATCTCATTTAAACTAAAATGTCGAACAAAAATTTGCATATCAGAATGATCATTATAAACCATAATCTGAAAAATAAGTTGAAACTATCAAACATATAAAATTAACGTTTATACAGTCTCATTTTATGTATTAAAACTTTTTATTTTTCATCGGAATTTTTAATTAATTAAGTGAAGTCTAATAAATTAAAATCTATATGTTATCAGTCTTATCATCAGAAAAATGCTATATTTTAAATACGACAATATTGATTAAACAAGTGAACGATGTAACATACGTGAAATAGTTATTGATATTGATAATTCCATTTGAATAATTTTCATCGATATCATCTTTGCTGTTTTTTTTAATCTTTAACTATACACATATTTAAAAAAGAACTTGATAAGATAGTTATATGATATTACTATTACAAAATTAAATAGTTAATTGAAATTTTAATTAGTTAAGGAAATTCATTCATCAGATTATTAATTTCAACTGCAAAACTAAACAAATTTAAATTACAAATGAAAGATTTCTAATAGGATTGAAGTGAATAAATAACCTTGTTTTTCTTATCTTTTTTTCTATTTGATCTAATCATATCATTCTCTTCATTTTTGCTATCAGAGATAATGTCTTCATCACTATATTCCTCCCAATCTTCATTGTCGTTATTATCGTCTTCTTCCGATTCATCATCGTCACTCTCTGTTATCAGTCTATGTTTAACATATCGGAATGGTGTTGCCTTTCGAGATTTGTAATTGACTTTCACTTTTTTGTGATCAACATGTGGCTTAATAGCAGAATATGACATTTCATTTCTGTTTTCTAACTGAAAAATGGATACGATGATTTTTTGCAATATTTAATTCAAGTTGTAAGTTACAGGATATAAATTTTGCTTCTTCTGATATCCTTCAAAAAGTGATTTTTTTAACTCAATCGATCAGATCATTAAAAAATTTTGAAAAGTGTTATCTCGTAAATTTGCTAGAATTTTAGACGTAAAATATTAAAGGAAGCGTTAGCTAATTTGAAAAAATTACTGAAGCATATTGTCGTAATTTTTCATCATCAATTTTAGGTAGGTATTCCAGGTCTTCCTCATCCATCTCTACAGTCAGCAATTATCTTTAAAACCGCACGAACGTTAATTATAGATTAGTTATATATATGATGGCAGAAGTTAGAAATAAATATAAATCAAATTTAATTAGGGAAGCAAGTTGTGAAATTATTTAAGTAATCAAACATTAAATGATGAGAATTTTTATAGTTTAGAAAGCTGCTTTCATATTTCACTATTATCAACGAGCTACATGGCTAATGTTTGATTCAAGTGAATACCATGAAGGATATAAATTTCAAAAATATATTGGTAGCCTAAAAAAACATTGACCTATGAAATCATTCATATTGACAGCATCGCCATTACTCACTTCTTCATAAGGAATACTTTTTGATCGGATTGTATGACTTTTTCTTTCGTGCTATAAATGCAAACCGAGAGGTAAAGAAACTTTAAAATAGAAAATATTCGAAATAAGATGAGGTAAGAGAAATAATCGATATCTTTAAGAATTACAAAATATTATATTGAATTTATAGTATCTTACGAAATTCATATTTTATGAACTTCATACCCGAATTTCAGTAGAATATGTTGTTTTCTTTAAAAACAATAGAAATATGCAAAATTTGATAGTGAAGAACATTTCTCTTCGTCTTTCTTAGTTCACCGTTAAAAACCTGAAATTTAAAAAAATATATTTTTTTTTTTGATAAATTCTTTCAGAATAGGAATACGAAATAGTATAAGAAAAATTCCTAATTGAAATTGAAGTTTATACGTTTTCAATAAATTTATTTTTGTTAATAGGAGAGATATAAGATATAAGATAGAAGAGATATAGTATAAAGTAGACTTAATCAAATATAAAAGTTAGGTATTTTGCTTCCTAACTTAAGTATTTTTAAATCTTTGAAATTAAAGTTAGTAATTCAAGAATCAGCTATTTGAGTATAACGACGCTAAACAGTTTAGTTGTTAAATTAATGAATCATTGGATAAATTAGTTTTCAAATTTAAGTAGTAATTTTTTTTTAGAAATTAATACTTCAATAAAATTCGCTGAAATATGTTTTTATAGATAGCATTACAGCAGTAAAGAATTATTAGCTCATCCTAATCCTACTTATACTGATGAAATCAGAAACTAAAACTTAGTAGAATAGATTAAGAAATTCAAATAAAAATGGAAAGTGATAGTGGAAGCAGGATTGTATAACCTAAAAGATAATGACCTATGCAGTGTCCAGAAGTGGTGGACAATTAGGAATATAAGATCAATAATGATGAAATATGCGCCAATAGAGCATCCATCATACAATCAGTATAAATTAGTCGTGCAAATAAATACTTTTGAAATATCATTCTTGCTAATTGTATCATTAAGATTTACTGATCTGCAATCCTCCATAATCACTCAATTCTGGTTTTTAACGTATGAATTTTTTATTTTAGAGAAAGTGTAATCTGTAAAAAATTTCCAGCTGGCAATAAAAAAACATCAAATGAAATTTTGCAAGAGTTATCTTGCAAACTTGTAGTAACTATATTGAATGTCAATGAATAATAAATTGATCAATATTTGCTACTTTTATTTTCAAGTTAATATATTTTAACATTAGTTAATTAATTCTTGTAATAAGTAATAAATGCAATTGTATCAGTTTAATACCATCGAAATTATCACATCAGTAAACAAGTTATGATAAGACATTAATAGAATCAAAAAAGACATTTAGATTAAACGATTTCGTTACGAATGCGTATCTCGCATATATATTCTTCGGGTACTGATACCATTCCAGGATATCGCTTCAAACTTGGTAATTTTCCTGAAATCAAAACTATTTGAAAATGATTCTGAAAAATTTTTTCTTTTGTCGTTTTTATTTGTGGTACTTCATCCTGTTTCATGGAAAAGAATTTTATTTCAAATTTAAATAAATTCAGAAGCAAAAATTTAAGCTAACAACCGTTTTAATTTTTCCATTAATTCTATTCTTCTATTTATAAAAGCAATTTACATATACCATAAGCAGCAGAGAATTCGAAATTCTGCAATAAAGTTGTCAGGATGATGAAAAGTTCCGTTCGAGCAAGTGCTTCACCAAGACACGATCGTTTGCCAATACCAAACGGGATTAAGTGCTCAAAGTTGTGAAAAGTACCTTCACTACTAAGGAATCGTGATGGTTGAAAAGTTTCTGCATTTGGATAAAGATTTTCATCGAAATTAATAGCGCCAATTTGTGGCATTATTATTGTGCCCTAAAAATGAACTGAGCAAAAGCAAAATCATAATGAAACATTAATTTCTCTTCTATTTCAATAACATTTTTCGCACTTTCTGAATTTTATAACCACATAAAGTAGTATTGGAAGTAGTAGCATGTGGTATATGCCACGGTAACACATTAATGATACGTTGCACTTCACAAATGACCGCCATTGTATAGTGCATGATGGTTCGATCTTCCCAGTAGACAGCTCTTGTTCCCAGGTTCTAAATATCAAACGAAGTCAAGCAGCGTTGTTGTTAGAAAGTTATGAAAGATTACTTTAATTTGAATATAAACTTCTTTAATATCAAACTTAAACATTTATTTAACTTTCTGTAAACTACGATGATTGTAAAATTTCTTAACTTTTGATTTTATATTCTTAAAAAAAGCTTCTGAATTTACGTTTACAATAAAAATACTAATTCTTTATGATATCAATCGGCTAAATGTTTAGAGCTATTATTAAATGTTTATTTGGCTATATTTCATCGATATAAATTATTACTTTATCAATCTCATCATGTACAAGTTTCTGAACATCCGGATAATGAATAAGATAGATGATCGCCCAACGTAATGTTGTTACTGTTGTTTCCATACCACCCGTCCAAAGATCACCAGAATTCAGAGCCAATGTTATTTTACTAAAAATATTTACGACAAATGCTTAATTCATAAAAATAGGCCTTTAAAAATGCTTTATAATATTCTTTTAATTTTTAATTAAATACCATAAATGAATTAAAAACGAAAAACTGAATGTGTATCATTCAATTAATGATAATATATCAAAATAAATTTTAGAAGTGTTTTTCAATCTTATTTTAACAAAAAAAAATTAATAGTTTGTTAATATAGAAACAAAAGCTTACTTATATTGTTTTTCCTCTGTATACTTAATCATATTTTTTAAGTAAGCATCAATGAAATCATTTGGTTCATCAACTTTGTTTGATGAAGTAATAATCGCTTTTTCATGCTCATTAATATGTTTCAAAAAAAATTGTTGCAATGCAAAACCATTTTTGCAATAGCGATAGTATGTTGGTAATAGAAATCGAACAATTGGATAACGATCCACAAGTAACATTGGAATACTAATGAACTGAAATTAGTGTATCACAGAAACTTAGAATCATAGAATTCAGCACTAGAAACTAAATATACACTTATAGTTTTTTTAAAGTTAAGATTAATTATGCATTATGATTGATTATTATTAAATCAGGAAATATGCGTAAAAGATTATCACTTATATGTAATGGCTCTCACATCTTTGAGGGTGGAATCGATTAGTTTTTTGAATCGCAAAAATTCCTGATCACCATATTCGTAATTTTTGCCGAGGATTAAATCATGGATAATATTACCCACACAGAATGTAAGAGGCAGATGAATATCTGTTATTGCAGTTTTCTACAAATTAGTCAATTAATCAGATAGTGAGTAAATTAGACAAGAATGCAAATTTCTGAAAATAGAAATATGCATGAATCATTTCAAATCTTTAATTCTTGATCTTTATCATCAATAGAATAGCGAAATCTTGGAATTAAATCACAAGAAGATTGCATCAGATCAGGAAAAGTAATAAAAACAACCAATTCGTTAGCGCCTATTTGCTTCTTCAGATACTGAATGAGAGTATCCGTATAATATCGAATTTTTTGTTCCATTATATTTTTGCCTACTCCAAAATCACGAAGAACTCTTAAAGCAAAACGCCTCTGATGGCTCCATTTTTCGTTCTGTGATAAGATAATCCCATCACCATCTGAACGATGCTCACTGAATATTCCGTAAACGAATGACATCGGTCGACCAGCAAAAATATTTCCTGAATGTTCCATGTAAATTTTTGAAATTAAATTAAATTTTTGAACTATCAAAACATAAACTTAAAATTCGAACATTTTAACGCTTGGCAATGTTTATAATCTGATTATTAGCCTAAATCAATTAAGCAGAAATTAATTAATTGACCTAAATTAACCATAAATTAAAAAACTTAGTTTCCCTACCTTATTCTTTTGCTTGAATTAAATCTTTTAAAAAACTTCAAATAGGCCAACTGAAAGATTGATCAAGTTTATTGTAATTACTGGCTCCTACAATGACCTATACCTTGACCAATAAGTGTTTCATGAAGAAGTTTATAATCTGCAAGTACAATGATTGGTCCAGGCAACCAAATAGTAAACATTGGACCAAATTTCCTTTTCCACTTTATCATTGAACGATGCGGATAAGCTAGATCAATCTGAAACACACCTGTTCACTTTTACGCAAGGTAATCTTTAGTGCTAATCTACCTTGAAGTGAAAATTTTCTCAGATAGCTTCTTAAAATTTCAACCACGAATCGATATAAGCGGTACTTTAGTGCTAGCTGTTGAAATAAAAGCATTCGAGCCAAATCCTCTAATCTGAATTTTTATCCAATTTCTCGCTTCTCACTCTTAAACCTAATACGACTAATTATTTATTTATAACATTGTCTTTTTCAAAATTAAGTTCCAGCGTTATTATTCAGTTAATTGTTGGCTCTTTTTTTTTTTTAAAGTAACAATTAAAATTGCAAAATTAGGCTATTTTTCCTCGTTAAAAAAATAACGCATTCTAATGTAAAAATAATTTCAAATCAAAATTTATAATTGAACTCTTTAATCTAACTTTAATTAATTAAAAACTAATCTAACTTTTTGATATTTAATATTAAAAAGAAAAAAAATTCTTCCTATATAACATAGCATTTACTCATTCATTTATTTTTACAACAACTCCACGTTTAACTCTTTAATACCTGTAGGAAATTTCCAACGAAAGGTAATGGAAATGGTCCCGGTGGATATTTATTTCGTAATACAATATATTCATTATATAAATAATAGATGATAGCATGAAATGTAAGTATTATGATAGCAAAAAATATAGTCATGAAGATGATAATTGATTCGATAATATATTACTTTAGAATAATGAAGTTTTAACTTTTTTTCAGCAAACAAAATAATAGTTGCTTGACGGTTTGCTTTTTTGTTCCTAAAAATAAAAATTTAAATAATAGATTGACGGAATTTTTGATGATTCTGGAGGAGAGAACTGGATTGTTGTAGGAGAGAAATTTTCCCTATCCGTTAAAAAACTTTCACTTTATATATCATTTCCTTTTTTTTGACCTTAATGAAATACTAATTTTATTTACCGATCATCATCATATCGTTCAATTTTTTATTTTAACATTTTTGTTTAATAACAGTAAAATGCCGAATAAAGAAAAAACATTAACAGTGATCGGTTAATGGCAAATAAATTTATTTATTTTTTCTTTTTTGGCCATCTTTTCTCAAAAACTTGTTTAATTTTCTACATTTCCGATACATAAAAACGATGAATCAAAAAGAATGGAAAAACCGAAAGAGAAAAAAAATTAAAAGCAAAACAAATTGAAATTACAACGATAAAAAAAAAGAAAATACATCATATAACGGTAATTGAGAAAATATTTGTTGAAATTATTCGAAAATTTTCAGGTATTTCTTTACCTTTCTTCACACCTTTTCATAATTATATACATTATTATTATCATTTCCAATTTAGGCTACGTATTTTATCTTGAAATTCATTTTTAATATCATCATCAACATTATTGTAGAAATCATTAATTTTTTTCATTCGTTCAATATCTTTCATCGTTGGATTCATCATTACCGCTGATAACTGCAATATTTATCATTTGATTAATAAAACATTACTGATATCATTTACTTCGTAAATTGAAAATACTAAATGATAAAATTGCATTTTTAATTTAAGATACTAAATGGTAGAAATATCTTTTTATCTGTGGTACATCATCTATCATGAAAATTTCATTTCATAATTCTAAATTAAAATTTGATAATTTTGGAAGTAAACAATTTAGTTGCAATTAGCAAATACTGTAGAAAGTATAAAGAGGTGTCGTTAACATGGAAAACCTTTGCAAAAACAGCTTGCGCTTTGTTAGACATATTTCCGACAATAGCGTGAACTCTTTCACGTTTTTCTCTCTCTTCCATCTCTTTCATCCGTCGGTATTGATCGTACAGTTCCTATAAAATTATATTTTTCTTTTCACATTACTTTCTTGCTTGAATAATAATCTATCAATCAGTGTAAGAAATTGTCTTACCTGATTTTTACTGTCCAAACCTAAAACTAATTGATCCAATTTATTTTGCTTCTGTTGAAAACTTTCGTCTGGATTTGATACGATTTTGTAAAACTGCAATTGAAAATATTCTAAAAATAACTTTTCATTAGTATAATTACTTCTTTAAAGTTTAGCTTTTGAAGAGATTTTTGAACTTCATGAAATTTATACCAAGCGATCGAAGAAATTGATATTTTCAATCAATAATCTGCTTGTAAATTCAAATAAACTCACATTCTCCTGTACATCGTCAGTTGTTCCATGTAAGAAGAATGGCAGATTAGGTTTCATGTGAATTGAGATATTGTAATCGTTTTTCATAATTGTTGAAATGTAATTGGTAATATCATCATTTTTTTTCGTTGGAACTGTTGAAGTTCGCAGAAAGGGAGATGGTTGAGGGGACATTTGAAATGATATCGGATATGAGTTTCGATTGAATCCATACATCTAAAATATTATTTAAATTCAGGAAATTTTTGATTAAATTCATTCCTGCAATAAATAACAAACCTTTCATAAAAAGTTCTGATATTCCTTGATAAAGTAAAACATCAGCAAAAGTGATAAGTAAAATATAAAATGAAACTTTTAAGCATAACTTACTGGCACTGATACTCTGGGATATGATTGATAATAATAAGGAAAGAAAATGGGATTATTCGTTATTTGTTGTTGCCGATGAGGTAATTGATATTGCCATGATTGAAAATTGAATTGCGCGCTAATTCTAATAAAATTCAGGTGAATCGCTGATATCCATACAAGCCACATTTCGAAAAATGTAAATGATAAAAATTAAATATGATTGAAAGCAGACATTGGAAGCAATATGGAACAATATATAGAAATGTTGAAGATATGAGAGAGGATATAGTTGAACAGATCGCTCGAATGATAACTAAAACAAAATGCAAGTTGTATACTTTCGGTATGAAATGAAATGAAATCATTCCTATGTATGAAAGTTAAGAGTTTAAAAAATGATTATGAAAAAAACTGATCACTGTCTGTTCTATTAACTGCTGGAGAGAACTAAAATTACATTTCTGCCTTTTATCAATGAACTATCGATGGACATAAGTGGACGATTTAAAGGATTTATCCAAGATAATCCTAGAAAATGACCGATTTCCCAATTTTTTTATTCCTAAAAGGCAAAATTAAATAGAACAGTATTTGAAGGGAATAAAGGTAAACAAAGGTAAAACAAAGTTCAAAGTAACACCATTATTTATATTTTCATTTAAAACTAATATATATCTAAAATGAGAAATCATATAATAATTTCAGGAAATCTTTAAAATGGCAATATTTCAATAGTATAATAAAATTTAAAATCAACTGGTAGGAATTACCGATGAAGGTCATTCAATAATTATTTCTGCCTACAGTGCAATTTTTTTTTGACCTAATTCTATCAATTCAATGATTTTAGAATATTGAAAAAAAAATTGATTATAAATAAATATGATTAATTGAATATGTATGTATATCTAATGAAAAGTTTAAAGGAAGAAACTGATAATGATGATTCAGTAGAAGAAAATTTTAACAATAATTTACTTTACAAATAAAGATACATTTTTCATCTCTTCTTTATTTGTTATTTACAAATCATCTGATCATCATTAAATGTAAGTTATTTTTTGTTTCATATTTTCTTTCAAAAGAAAAAACTTAGGCAAAATAGAAATGAAAATTTGCATTTAAATATTGTGATTTCAGAATAAAGTTTTCGTTGGAACGATGATAATAAATGGATTAGAATTATCACAAATTGTTGACACCCTAGTATTTATCGATGTATTACAATTCAATAATACGTAATGTGTACTATGTGTCCAGAAAATATCTGTGTTCCAAGTGATGCATTAATTTTTTTTAAGGCCTATAATTGTTAATGATCGGTGAGCGAATCAACTTTACCTGAACAATTTAATTGGAACATGAGAAGCAGCTTGCTCTATCTTAAGTTTACTTGTACTATGTGTGATCCATCGCTATATTTATATATTAGAAGAACTGATAATTATTGTTTACTATCATGTTGACAAAATTTGATGAAAGAAATAAAGATCTGTAATTTATGTGACATGAAATTATCACTTCTGTTTGCAAACGTATTTGATATTTGATGAATATATAATTAGGATACTGTAGAAGAAGCGAATTGTGGCAATAATTTCGAGGAAATTCGAGATTTTCAGAATAAAAAAATGCTTGATGAAGAAAACAATACTTACGTAAAATTGTTCCTGAACTTGTGAATTCTTTTGATATTGTGAACAAACATTTTTAAATGCTTCACGAAATTTTCCCATCGATTCATTAATATCTTTTATCATTTTACCTATACATATTTCTCGATAATCGTTGATAAAAGTTCAACATCGTGTAAATGATATTTGATTGAAATGAACGATAATACGAATTAATCAATTATAGTCTTTCCATGATGATATTCATTAGTTTTTTAAATTTTTCAAATTGATTAATGCATTTTATTTACGAACAAATACTTCAAATAAAGAGGTTTATGTAAATTGCTATTCGCCGCTAGCTGCACTTTATGTAAGTAAAAGTAAAAATGTTCTTGTATTTTGGTATCAGTTATATTACACCATAGTCATTCAATACTTGAAGCTATTTTATGATAATATCATATTTATCAAAATCCTATGAAATTTGAATAATTTTCTACAGATAACATACCCTATTCAGCGATTACCGCATGGCGCCATTTATCGTCGCTTTCACTACGTCAACGACGCATCCCAATCTTTTGGTTGAAATAGTGGGCCATATGTTGTAGATTTACGTTTATTATGCAGCGTAATCGACTTTTTGTTTTCCGTTACTCGATATTAATTCAATCTTAGCAATAGCAAAAAATAATAAATTTAAAATGTTTCGTCAGTTTATTGTTATCTAAATGCGCATGAAAGAAATACGGCAACCTACTTTACTTTCAGTATTACAAAATTACACATTTTTCCATCAAGTATTTCACTGATCAAGAGTTAACATTCAATTGTCACTTTTACTGTAGAAAGAATTCATTATATACAAATATTTTAAAATTCGGTCATTCAACTATTAAAGTATTAAAACATGATTCATAGTACGATTGAAGAATCAAATTTTTATTAAATAAAAAATTTAATTCATCTAGAATGAAATGATGAAAATCGAAACAGAAGTATAATGGATTCAAATTACTCGGATTCTTATTTCTAAAATTTTTTTTCATCTGAAATTAACAAATAAAAAATATTGCAGCAATTTCAAAATAGCGGTACTAACGCAGGTATAATGATTGTGCAAAATAATGTTCTCCGTTGGAAACACATTTCAATTCGCATGCACAGGACATTCTTCTGTTGAGGAAAAAGTACACATAGTTCATTTGAAGCAAATGTGTTGTAAAGATGTGCATTTTACCTTGTCAAATTGTAAAAATAAAATATTTAAAAATGAAATTATCAAATGATTTCATTTCAATACAATTCAATACAGAAAACGAACGGTATAGATAAGGTTAAAATTGAATTCTTAATTTAAATCGGATGAAGATAGAGGTTTAAATTTTGATTAAATAAATCAAATGATTATCGTACAAAAAGTTATTTAACGGATGATACAAGTTGAGAAGAAGTTATTAGAAAGCTTTCTGATTAAATCTAAGTTAGGAAGAAGTTATTCGAAAAAGATCTCTGATTAAATTTATTGACACAAAAGATTATGATTTTTTGGAAGAAAATTTGTTAGTATTAGCCATCAAAAAATTTCAAAAATTCCTACCCTTTTGGCTTCTCCTAAAATACCTTCTTCTTCATTTGTATACTTTCGTTAGCATTGAAGGTAATCATGCTTACTTAGTGATGTAGGAACTATTTAAATAGAGTAAATTTAATTTTCTATAAAATATGATGAAATAAGATACTTTCAAATTTAATCTATGATAGCATTGTTGGAGTTAAATTAAATTCTTTAAATATGCTGATTTCAAGATAACATTAGTGGTATTTGTATTGGTGATATCTGCTGTAATAACAGTAACACTAAATTTAAAGATGTGATATAAGTAGAAAGTGATATCAACAAATAAACAAACTTTAGTTCTTCCTTATTGAAGATAGCGTTGATTCCTTATCAGAATTAGTATTTTTCAATTTTATGACATAATTAAAAATTACTCCAATCATTTTGAAAACATAGCAATACCATACAGTAGTAAACTTGCATACGATATACTCTCCCCGACCAAAAATATTAAGGTTGGATAGAAACGATAAAATAATGATATACATGGTTTATCGATTTCCTCAGTTTGCATAGGATAACGAGCTTAAGCAAAATATCCAAATGATAATTAGAATGAATTTGCAAAATTCGTATTTGTATCAAACTACGAATAGATCGTGATCATTTCCATCAAAACTACGTGATCATTTCCACTGAGCAATCATTACATTTAACATAATATCATATTAACGTACATGTAAAAGTGAAAGTGAAAATTCTTAAAAACAATACACGGAAAGTTCAATTTGTTTAACTAAGAATACGTCAAAAGCATATCTGAAGTACAAATTAATAATTTTGAAGTTTTAAAATTTAAACATATACTTTTGTCTTGTTTTAATTTTTATTCAAATAACATAAGAAATAAATTTTGTTTTCATCGAAATTTATTATTTCATTGTCAACTTCAAGCATTAAATGAGAAATTTTCATCAATGTGAAACTACTATTAGTACCAATCTTTTGCAATTCATATAGAAATATAAAATATAATTATATTATTATCAGCACTAATGAAATTACCGCTTATCATATTTCATCTCAAAAATTTCTTATCTAAGTGATAATGATGATTTATTGGGAATAGTGATAAGCAAAAAATACTAACAAATAAATGATTTATGTTGTATTCTTTTTGTTTTTTTCGAGGAATAAAACTATTTTGCAATAAAATACGGTTAAAATTCTACGGATAAATTCGTCGATAACGAATAAATGTGTGTTCTTGCATTCCATGCGTTAATGTTTCCATGTGAAGACGTGCTTGCAAAGTATTCCTGTCCAGCAATGTCCACTCTCGTATCAACTACAAATGAAAATTCTATAAGTGATATAATTCAGCTTGAAGCTCTTTAAGTGATCAATAGAATCATACAGTTAGATTAACAAATGCTCAAATAAGGTATGTAGTGTAACAATGAATTACAGGTGATAGTATGTGTCAAAAAAGTTTAATAGTTCCTAATGGCAGAAAGAATTAGTTATTAAAGTTGTGATCAAATATGGGAATTTCTTTAATTAGCAATTATATGATAAGATTATTAAAATTGACTAAGCTTTCATTACGCATTTTCTAATATTGCAGAAATCCTACTACAACATAGCAAATACAGGCTTCTCAAGTTCGTTTATAATATGGTCAAGAATTGTTAATTCCTATAACTGATCTAATGATAGTTATATAAAAACAAAAAGGAAATGATGTTAGAGAAGAAGGCATTTAATGTTTGATAATAAACTTTCGGTGAAATAATAAAACATTGATAAAAGGATAAACAAAAATATTACTAATCCTTTGATAAAAGAAAATTTTATCAGAAGATTAGTAATATTTATGTTAGTTTAGAAATCTTTAAATTGAAATTATTGGAAATATTTCTATTTAAAGAACTTCGGCATTTTATGAAATTTTTATTTAATAAGATTTTATTGAAGTTTGCATTACATTAATTCTTTTCTTCTTTAACTGTGATAAATATACGAGATAATACAATTTGTAATAGTTTTGTAATAATTTGTAGTAGTTCGTCAATTTGTAATACTTTGTTAATTTGTAATAGTTCATAAAAGTTTACTTATATTGTTTTTTTCCTCTGTATAATTAATCATATTTTTTAAGTAAGCATCAATGAAATCATTTGGTTCATCAACTTTGTTTGATAAACCAAATTTAACTGGGATATATGAGATAATACAATTTATATATGAAAGGTAATAAGAAAATATATGATAATAAAGATTAAGATATAATTATAATCTTTCTATAATGTTTATTTGATATATTTCATATTAATTGAAATTTCAAATATTCAACAATTTTGGGGAAAAAGTTTCGATAGATTTAATAACTTACTCTAAGAACAGGCAGATCTCTGCTGAAACTAATTCGTCCAATATCTTTCAAATGTAATTCTATTCGATTTGGCTCAATAATTCCCTGTTCAACCGTTACAAAACATGAAATTTAAATTCGTGAAATTTTATTAAAAATATTTTCAAATATTTTATTTTTCATATTTTAGCAATTAAAAATAAAATAGATCATATTCTCTTTACTTGTTGATACAATCAATTCAAGCATACTAAGCAATATGTAATATATAAACTTGCCATTATCCATTACTGTAGTAAGTGAAACAGTTCTTGTATTAGGTTTTACTGTAATATAACCGTATTCACTGTGTAATTCTTGATGTCCTGATGATCCCCATGCAAATGCTCTAAATACAGTAGCTCATTCACTACTACATCAGATCAATTAAAGTGGAGAACTTCTATTTATTTCAATCATTCATTTATCGCTATCATAAACGATGCACAATGAAGTAAGTGTCTATCTTATCAATGTTATGTTCTAAATTGCATTCTTTCAATATTAATCTTAATTTTAATTTAAAGAATAATATATTTTAATAAATAAACTTTAAGATTTAATAATGATATTGATTAAGTATGAAAATGCAGTAATGATCAATTTTGCATTTCAAATAACTTTAATTATTTATAAATATTACCAAAAAATACATACGTATAATTGAGCGCTTTTAATCCAGTCATATGATTGTCAGAAATTGAAATTTCAATTTGTTCACCATATGTAAACGTTGGTATTGTTGGAAAAATTGCTTTACCACCATGTTCCGATCGCCAAATACCAATTAACCATGCGATTGGTTGTAAATGAGAAGGAATACGTGATACATCAAATTCTACCGAAAAAAATGATTGAAAAAGCAAAATATATCAAATCAGCAGTACAATCATACAACAAAGCCTATTTGATAAGAAAATAAATAATGTTGAATTTTTTATCAATTTAATATAAATAATTAATGAAAAGAAAGGTCAAATTAAGTAATTAAATTCTTTTTTTAAAACTATTTCAAAGATAGTGGAATATTCTAAAGATTATTCATACTTGGTTTTAATTTCTTAATACAAAAGCCACATGATTTAGGGCAATTTTTAATGATATAATTAGTAGTTCGACAGAGTAATGCATGTGATGTAATCCAATCACGGCAATTGTCATTCGAATCTTCACAATGTTCACCTATAACTTTTTAAAATATTTAAATTTTCATTCATCGTTTTTTTTTTGCAAACTTTTAATTTGTTAATTTTGAATAATTAATTTTTGAATACAACAGATAATAGTTATAGTGGTTTAAGAATAAAAATTGCTAATTGCATTTTGTAAGATTTTCGTCAAAAAGAAAACATTTCATTTTGATCGAATAGAATTGTGCGAAAAAGAATTATTACATATGTTATTTTCAATTAAACAAGAGAAGTTGATAAATTTAAACATTTTTTGAAAATATATAAAACTAACCTTTGATGATATTAGATATGATAGTTATACTGAAAGTCGAAAATAGCAGAATGGATTTCATATTATTGAGAAAGAAAAAGAAAAAGGGAAGAAATAGGGTGAAACAGGTAGGTCACTCGTTTTCTTGCTGGAAAACATCACTTTCAAATCGTTCATCAATGAGAATGATGATGATGATAGATGTGGGCAATCATAGTAACGGCAAAATGTCATAACTAGATTTCTAGAGTAAACTCTTTTAGATGACAACGATAGTGATAAGAAAAATTTTATTTATTTGATATCATCTTCAGTTGATAGCTATGGGATTAGGTTCTAATAATTATTAAGGTCAAAACTTCCCCTTCACTCATTCATCAAATGAAATGCCTTAATTAATGATACCTTTGATAATAACGAAATAAAATATTTATTATATATCGTTCAGATGGATTGTATTTGTGAAAACTTGTTTTATAATTTTTAGCTGTCCTCTTTAATTTTCTATATCTCTTTCTACGTCGTATCAAAATGATCTTTGTGATAAAAGAGATTTGTTTTTCCTCCGCTTCATGATCATTGAAAAATTCCCAATGCTATTGAATTTCTTGAATTTAAAAATTTCTGAACTAATATAATTTAGTGTTGAATTTAATATTGATACAAATTTAAAAAAGAAACTGATATATTGGCAGTATTTCTTCGAAATTAGAAGTGATGCATTATGACATCATTCCGAATTTATGAAATAACAGAATGCTAAGTTGAGATATAATTAGTTGGAAATTCTTTTCTTGGCTTTTCATTGTAGATAAATGAGCCAAGAGAAGTGATAAATGAATTAACTGTTGATCATAAATCTATTTAACTAAATAATTTTAAATAATTCAGATTACATTTTAATGCTTTTTAAGCGAAACATATTTTTGCATTAAACGACTGTCTACTGCTTACTTAATGCAACGATCGTTGATAATATCACCACCACTGATAATAAATCTAATCGAATTACTGTAACTTTTTAGCTTTGAAAAAGAATTCAGAAAGACCACAGTTTTTGAAGTATGTAATCACTTATAATATTTTTTCTTAAACCTTTTATTATTGAATAAATAAAATAGTAGAAAAGCTTTTGAAGGTACACATTTAATACACAGTCTAATCTTTAAACGAATTAAACTGTAAATTCTTGTTTAACCTAATTAGTAATTATTTCATTAATGATTATATATAAACTTTAGAGGAAAATCAACTTTTCAAGTTTCTTTATTTCAATTATTAATTACTCTTATATCAATCATTTTAACTTGACAAGAACTTCATCTGTGTGGTGATAATTCAAAATATCATGAAAATCAATTTTTCTTTTCCTACCAGAAATATCATGAAATGACGAGAATTACCATAAAAAGTGACATGTGAATATCATTAGAGGAGGAAAGAAGAGAGAGAGAGAGAAGAGAGAGAGAAGAGAGTTAAAGGAAAAATTGATTTAAAATTGAGTTGAAGGGTATCAACAACATACAATTATTTCTTTGCTATATAAGCTTTTTGGATTTAAAAAAAAAACAGGAAAATAGTTGTATGAAATGACCTTTTTATATTTTTGTTTACTCAAATCCTTTCTAGGCCTATATATACCTTTTCTTGGCCTCTATTTATTTAAAGTATGTTAAATTACAATTCTTTGTTAGTTCCTTATTTTGTGCTTTTCATCGTTAAACATTTATCTTCTTCTTGTGTAACATTTAAAACCAGTTTATTATCGATTTTTTTTTTGCTGAGAAATTACTTTCTATTATTAATTCAGTTAATTACCAATTATATATATTATTATTTGATTTTTTCATCTTTCATATTCGTCAAAGTTTTTTTATTCTATGATATTTCATTCTAAGGATTCATCCATGATATTTCATTCTAAGGATTCATCCATGATCCTTCATTCTAAGATTCATCCATGACATTTCATTCTAAGGATTCATCCATGATATTCCATTTTAAGGATTCTTCATCATATTTCATTTTCAAAATTCATCCATGATATTTCATTCTAAAGATTCATTTATGATGGAATATCATGCTGAAGATTCTCATCCATCATTTTAAAAGACTCATCCGTCATATTTTTATTGGTTGCAAAAATTTCATTGATAAATTATACACTGATTGTTTTGCTGTCATCAAAAATTCTATACTGTAAGTTTTCTTTTTCTATTTTTCCACAAAATAACCAGATCTTATTTATGGAAATGGATGTAGTAAATAGTGTTTCTTTGAAAGTTTCACAGCTTCAGAATCAATATAGAATTGAGAAATGAAATATTAAATATAAACGTTAATGTTGGATGGAATTTCTATCACGAATGAAATAAATAATAATAATAATATCAGTGAAGGAAATGGAAAATTGTCTGAATAATTTTTGAAATTTGTTTTGGACGGAAATAAGTGCAATCGGAAAAAACCAGGAAGTATTAAGTGTTGGTATCTGTATTAAAGCATAATATCTTAATCAAAATCAGCTGTTTTAATCGGAAACTTAACATTTTGACAGATAAAATCTCTCCACTTACTTCTTCAATTTCTTAATATGACGCTAAGATTTCGATCCTTTTAATAGTGAATAACTTCCGTATGCAAATTCGGAATCAAACTGAAACTTTATCATCAAATAAGAGAATTCGAAAAAAAAAAACAAATCAAGGAATTTTGTAATTTTGGATTGTTTCAAAGAAATTAGACTAATTGCTTCTTTTCACATTCCGTAATAATGGTTATTCCGGATTTCATAAGGCAATTCTTTTATTCATAATTCGGATTTACTTGAATATATAATTAAAATATATACATAGACTTACTTGAAAACATTTCCACTACATTTCCAAACTTGCTAGTTTAAAATAACTATTTATGATGTTTACTTTATTTTTCAAGATGAAAACTTTCTAGTGTATATCTTTTCGGAATGCTTGATTATTGAAATTGATCAAAAGTGAAAGAAAACAGAACCCCCGGCTATATGAATTAGTTAATACCTGGTATTAGGGTACAATCAACTGCAAGTTAATATTAAGAGAATGAATTCTCCTTAAATTATTTTGAAGAAAGAATTGGCCAACATATAGCCAAGGCCAACAAAATGGCCCCTTTCCAAAAGTCAATTGCCTCATAAAAAGGATAATGGAGTGTGAAAGAAATTCGACTCCATTTGGAACACAAAATGTATTATTATATTTTAGATCTCTTTGTTAAACTAATTAAATCCATAAACTTCAGGCGCAACCACATTCTTTATTTCATTTCTATTATTCAAAGACTTCAGAAATCACATACTTCAGAGGATTGATGTAATTCAAGCCTGGAAATACGCAAAGAGAAATTTAGCTCAGTGATATTTTCATATCATATAGAGATTAGTGATTAAGTTTTATGTAAAGGTTGAATCTCAATTTCCCTTTCTAAGTTTGATAAAAAATTTTCTTCCTTTATTCTAAAATGTAGTTGTCTCTTTTCTTTCTCTTTTTATATTATTCGAAGATATTACTAATTTTTCTAAGAGAAGAAACAAAGTTGTAAACATTATTGAATTCGTTTAAGAATACGAAAAGAATGTTAAGATAAAAAAATGATAAGAAAAGATTTTTTTAAGGAAGAATTGTGTACAGAAGGATTTATTCTCATCCTTCATTCTATCATCATTCTTATAAATTCTAGTCGATGGAAAATTCTGGCTTAAATTTCAACATATTTCTGAATCGTCCAGAACAACCAATGGATTTGAATTATCGCGCAATACGAATAAAAGTTTACAAGAATGGTGATCAATATGATACAGGAACAGTGGTAGTCATTTGTCGGAAAAGATTTAAACACTGGCTTACTTTTTTAGACTTTCTTACCGAAAAATTAAATTTAATGGCACCTGTTCATGAATTCTATCGAGTGGATGGTCTTCGTATACAACATGTTTGTTTTGCATAATAAAATTAATTACAACTATAACTTATGATTAGAATTGAATATAAAATTTAGTTTGAGATAAAAAGCTTTCTCAAGTAAAAGTTTAAATTTTTTAGCAAGTAAATTTGAAGTTAACTTCGGCAAAATTATTTTAGCATGGCAGTTATTGAACTTACTAGTTATTGATGACGATTTCAATCAGAACATTGCCGGATAATTAAATCATTAAACAAATTAGCAATTTCTTCAATTCTTTCTAAACTTCCGGATTATAAAATTATAACATCTCATTTGATCGTAACTTTTGATCAAGAAATTCAGTGGAAACATTTGTTTCCTGTTTTACAGTTCGAAGAAATAGAAAATGGAGGATCATATGTAGCCGTATCACAAGGACCATTTATTCATAAACCATATGGCTTACTACCTGAAGATCGTGAAGTAAGCTTTGAGCTTTTTCTTTTAATTTGTACTTTTTCTATTATGCATATTGTAAAACAAATTAATAGAATAGATTTTCAAATCCTCGATCATTTTGAGTTAAATAGAAAATTTGAATAAATGATTTTTTCATTCTTACAGAAATGGAATATGGATCCAAAATTTGAATCATCAGAACAGAGCACACTTAATTCCGCTGAATCCGTGGATATTTATCTAAAACAACGTGGTTACACCTCTCGAACTGGTCTACCATTTCCATTTGATGGTGGTGTATGTGTCAATCATTCTGCACCATTGACAGGATTTGGACGTAATCATGTTCATTCTTCGAATCAAACCATTCGTCAACATCGTGATGAATTGGTAAGCTGAAGAATTCTTCAGAGTTAATCGAAAATGGGAGAAAATAGTGCCATCTTAATAAATGCTATATATGGGAATAATGTGGAACTCACTAAGATATTATCAAACCGAAACAAAAAGGAAACCATTGGAATAGCAGCATTTGTGTAACCATTTATATTGAAAATATTTGACCAGCTCTAACATGATGTAAGGCATCACTGATTTTAAAACAAAGACAAAAAATGCTTGCAATTTAAGTATTGTCATAGCTTATGAAGTTAAAAGAAAGTTCGAAAACTTATGTTAAAAGTTGAAAAATTGAATTGACCAAAAGAAGCGATCCATATCCAAAATATTTTTTTGGTCAAATGGAGTGCTAAAATTTTAGGCTTGTTCGAAAACAAGATTGAAGATATGAGAAACTAATACAGCAAGAAACACGAGAACCAAGTTAGAACTAATTTCATGCATTAAACAAATGGTCTTTGAAAAATTGCCAAATTTTGATAATTTGTTAATTATTTTGATTCATTAAAAGATAAATTCAAAATATCATCTTTTTTTGGTTATCATGATTTGTCGTTTTCAATTTTTATTATTAGAAATCATAAGAAAGATATTAAATTACGGTAGAATAAATAGTAATCATCTGCTGAACTAATTCTTTTTCTTTTCCATATAGTGATTATCATCTTTTAAACGCTCATCTTTGTAAAAGTGATATCAGTGATGCCGAATCATGATATTCTCTCCACCTTTGTCGTTTTCGAGAAGTGCATTTTTATTTCCTGTCGAATGGGCATAAAGCTTAATATTTTTTGAATTAAGAGGGAAGGAAGGAAATTTCAAGCTTTTTCCTTTCTAACTGAAATATTTTCATAAATGAAAATTTAAATCGATATTACTGACAAATTCAGATTATTAATTTCAAAAAAATATTCATAAGAAAATCTTTCAAAATTTAGAAATCAGAAGAAAATAATTCGAAAAATGATGAATTATTGGAGAAAAACAACGTAAAGCCAGAGGAACGAAAAGAAGAGATGAAAAATTTTAATTCACAGTCAATATCACATTCGAACTCAAATCTTACAATCGATGATACGAAATCTTCAACGATGAATAATCAGAATGGTGAACAAAATGATGAAATTTTGCACTCCTCAATGGTTGAAGCTACAAATGCAAGTGTAAACAAAGTTGGAGAGAATGATTTGTGCAATGAAATTGCTACTCAAAATAATCATAAGCCTACTGTAAAGGAATATGATGAATGTATACCAGCACCAGTTATTCAAATTCCAGATAGTTCTCGAGAATCTTCAATTGGGCAAGATAGTAAAAATATTGGATCATTGGGAATGATGCAAACTATGAATTCCAATTATTATTCACTGCCAATGAGAAATCCTGAAGCTGTTGTTACTATAGTAAACGATGATGCATTGATAAATGCAAGTAATGGTTCCGTCATCATTGTTAATATTTCTACAGGACAGAAGAAAAGTGACAATGTAAATAACATCTGCAATAAAAGTACTGATGGCGCAGAGATTACTCCATCACTGGTTAATAATGTCAAAAGCACTGAAATGCCATCACAGAATTCAGGAGTTAAAATGACACAACTCCCGCATGATACCGGAACACAGGACACTACTCGGATTCAAGATACTACTGGAAAAAAAATACCAATGGCTATACACATTAGTGACGTTCCATCAACTGGAATGATTGATCGATCATCATCTGTATCCATCAATATTGATGATCAAAGTGCAAAGACAGTATTACCGAAAAAGAATGAAAATGAAGAGGAGAATGTTAGAAGTTTTAAAATAAATTCAAAAAGAAATGAAAATAATTTGGTAAACAAATTTGAAGAATCTCAGAGTATGATTTTGGAGCAGAATTTACCGATAAAATTAAGAGGAAATGCAGAGCAAAAGACAAATTTAGAAATGAAACAAAATGATCAACAAGTTTATGATACCTCGGAAAATAAGGCTAAATTAAATGAGCCTTCCAGGAATCTAGAAGAAACAACATCAATGCTTATGCAACGAAGTAAATTTAAACAGAATTTTGATAATTTTGAACGTGATAAAGAAGATTATAGTATTGATAAGAATCAATCAAATCATATAAGTGTTGCTTCTGGACATAAATTTGGAAGTAAAAATGAAAGGCATATGAGTTGCGCAGTATCAAAATCAAGCAAAATTCAAGAATCTTTAACAACTGATAAGAATTCACATAATAAAAAACGTGTTACTTTAGCAACACCTTCGATTGTTGAAATGAATTTAGAAATGGAGTCAGAAAAAGCAGAAAATTTTCAAGATTCAAAAGGACAATTAAAATATTCTCCAAAACAGACAGAAGCTGCTACTAACAATGCTAATATTTTGATCACAACTATGACATCTACTATCTCCACTACTGTTATCACTAACACTACTGCTAATAATACCGTGACTGATATTACTCATAATACTGCTGCTTCTAGAGATGTAATCATGCATACCACAATTAGAGGAGAAAAAGAAATTCCCGATCTACAACAGAAATACCAGCCAGAATGTGAAATGAGTTTCGAAGCAGACTTTACACCAAGATATCATATTCATACGAATTCCACTCGTATGAAAACTTTCCAAAAAATTAAAACCGATTTGGATTTGAATATGGATATTTACCGGTTACGAGCGCAAAATAATTATGATCCTGATTTTAAAGACTATGATTTCATACAATGAGCTGAAATTTCTAGTTTTAAATCATATTTGAAAAAAAAATGGAAGATCTTTACTTATTACATTATCATAATGTCATTTCATTAAAGAAATAATTATAAGTTTTGTCTACCTTCTAGAAATGATGCAAAATTTAAAAGTTGAATCTAATTAATTGTTTATAAATTGAGCATTGTTTCATACGGTTGCTAAATTTTTTCGTCTTAATATAATTAAATAATTTAATTTGAATTTTATCGATATTTATTCAATGTTCCCAACTTAGCACAAAATTTCAAGCACCAAAATATTAATGGGGAAATTACGGAAAAAAGATTGAACATACTTGAAGATAATGAAATTTTCGCTCAATCGTTGAGTCAATTCCTAATATTCAGTTTAGAACAGAATCTCAATTCAAATACTTTCAGTTACCTTACAAAATACAATAATGTGTTTTTTACCTGTGTTATCTCTAAGTCCAGAAATAAAGTTTAGTCGCTTTTTCAACTTCATATCATAACATAAGTCAAAATCTCATTTAAATATATGTCTTTCTTATTTAATTATCTGTTAACTTTGTTATCTTCTTTAACATTATCTTGTATTTGAAAGTATGATGTTGATATTATTTCCGTTTGTTTGTCTTTCCATATTTATTATACAATGCTAAAATATCGCTACTCTAAAATATTTAATATTCAAAATTAATAGAATATGAAATTATTGCGATATTTATCAGTTCATCTAGCAAAGTACGTTTGTTAAAATTTAAAGTACGTGAAAAATGAAAATTCAAATATTTGAATCATGTTGATGTTACCTGTTACCTAATTCTTCAATTTTAACCTTTGATAAACATTAACTTAAGCATTGTAGTCACTGGAATTCCAATAATTAAATCATCGGAGAAGCCGATGATTAATTTCTCGGCTAGCGCAATTATCGGTACAATTACAAAACAATAGCACCAACGAGATAGGTGAATGAAGCTGGAGCTTATTCCTAAGAAATTTAAATTTATTTATTAAAATAACTTCAGAAGGCAGTTTATATCTTTCTTATAATTTTTAATTAACATTTTATTATCAGAAGTACTGGAAAGCATCGCCAGCATTACTTACTCTCCAGAAATCTTTTAAGCCACCATCTCTGAAAAAGAAATCCAAGAGTTAACTTTCCATTTTTAATTTCTGAGCATATATGATTGCTTTAGATAAGGGCTTTTTGATCGTGCAAGGATAAAGAAAAATTTCCCTATAACTGCAACTAATTATATATGTATCATTTGTTCACAACTAGGGATATGGCCCCATAATACCGATTATCATTTATGGATATATGTGTTTCTGACATTTCAAAAATTTATAACCTCACCTGTTCAGGCATCGGGAGCATTATTTGAAGCGACAAAAAATAATTTTCAAATTGATTTTACAAATAACAAGTAGGCTAGAAGTAATCATACAATCTTCAAAATTTGATTTGTTTTTTGATTTGGATATGATTCTCTGCGAGAGTCAATATGAACACTTCAATATGTCCATCGTTTTTCCTTCTTTAACCCAAACTAGCAAAAAGATGTCGATCATTTCAAGTGGCTTTATTCACAAACAAAATCAGTATGTATAACAACTTTTGAAAGTAAATTAAGTGGATTAAAGAGCTGAATAAGTAAGACTATAACGACCATAATTCAACCACGACTTTCGTTCTCAAAACATTTCCTGGAAAAAAAAACGGTTCTTCCAAACTCCTTCTTCTATCATCCTTCATTAATAATTAATAAAATGATGGAGAAGCAAGAATCACAAAAAATCTTCTAAATTAAATTTAGAAAAACTTACGGAGCCTTCAAAAAGTTCAGTAGTTCCATTAAAGCCTCTGTCGTTGCACCAGGGACTCTAGAAGAAACATCCTAAATTACTTTCGATCTAAAAGTAAAAGAAGTTCAGTAAAGTAATGTTTTTAAACCTGGATGCTGCAGCAAGATTTCGAGGCCTCCAAAACTCAAACTTTTCTTTGCATTCTGCAGAAGTAGACTTCATTTTCGAATAATCAAAATCATCCGGAATAACAGTAGCACATTCTTTACGTATCCTTTCCATCTAAAAATTTTAATTGTTATACATTCGGCTTAAATAAAAACAAAATAATATTGGCCACTAAATATATAACGAAAGGATCCCCTCACAAGTAAGCAAAAAACCGCTTCAAGAAGACAATGGATTTTCACACATTAATAAAATGGAAAATGGTTTTTGTTAGATCTGAGCACTTTGACCATCTCCAAACCAAGCAATTTCTAGGCTTCTAAATCGTATTTTTTGAGAAATGGAAGTGGAGGTATTAGAATTAAGCAAGATGTTTCAAAAAATTTAGTGTCTTAGATTTGATCCAACAAAATTCTCTGAAATTATGACTTGGATTCACTTTCCCACTATTCATTATTTTCAAATTACATAAACTTAAGCAAAATTGTATGTTATCACTCCAAAAACTGAATGTCAACCTGTAATGTAAAGTAACTGGAACAACTATTACAGAGTGAAATAAATCATAAGAATACAAACAATCAAGCCAGTAATAAAGAAAAGCTATAAAAATGATCAATATACGTCATTCCTTCTTTATATTGTAATATAACTCACCTTTGCCAACGACTTATCCAGATAAAAGTGATAAAATGCTTCAATCTTCAACCGACGCTCTATTTCCTCATTTTCCAACAATCTTTCTAGCTCAGCAGGTGCTGCTTTTCGAATTTCCGTGAAATCTATTTCATAACGACACAATAAATCAAACGCACTGTATGCTGGAAATAAAAACCTTGATACTTGCTTTAAATAATTTCGAAATCAGCGATAAACGAATATATCGAAAATCTAACTGTATCTCTGTATCTCTTTAACTGAAATGGTATAAAGATTTAAATACTTATGATTATATTTATCCTCATGAAAATGCTACCGCTACTTTTTCTCTCATAATTTATAGATATACTGCCTCTAACCTTCTGACGTCCGAGCATTTTCTAAACGTGGTATAGATTTTTTCCAAAAATTCATCGGATATCTGACAGATTTTAGCAAATCTTGAGTTTCATTATAAGCAGATAGTACTTTTAAGAAGTGATAATATCGATGCTCAGATACAGCTCCATGCTGATAACCCTTCTTCGTCAATCTCATGTCCGCATTATCTGGTCTGGAATTTACAGTTTTTATTTGATATAAAGCGCTCCAAATTTAGAAAAATTCCCCTGCTTCCGGAATTAAAATGGTATAAAACAATACAAATTTTTTCTAACCTAAATTATTGGAAAAGAAATTAGGCTAGCAACTTGTAAAACACTACCGCAAATGTAGCCTTAGTTCGGCTCTGGAAGTAAACATTCGGTACGGCTCTGAAGTGCCAAGACTGGTCAAATCATCAATTAATACACCAATATAACCTTCCGTTCTGTCGATAACAAATGGTTTTTTATTTTGACTTGATGCTGCTGCATTTATTCCAGCTACAACGCCTGAAATGAATAGTAATGGACTGAGGTAACTGCCATAAATGATAGGTAATTTTTAAACACCATAAAAACGGAATATTCAACAGTCTTAATAGCTATCTTTGTGGAAAAACTTGAATATGTCAACTTGATATATTCAAGTTTTTCCTTTATCAAAAATCTACTAGAAAATGATTCCTGATGTCAACTCTGAAATTCAGGCTATTATAAAACTTGAAACATAAATAACTAGAAAAAAAGCAGTGAGAAAATTAAATATCAGGAGAGAAAAAATTAATTAAACGAACCTTGTGCTGCAGCCTCTTCATATCCCGTGGTGCCATTAATTTGTCCTGCGAGAAATAAACCTTCCACAGTCTTAGTTTGCAAAGTTGATTTAAGCTGCTTTGGATCAATATAATCATATTCAACGCCGTAGCCAGCCTCCGACATTTCGACATTTTCTAAACCTGGTATGCAACGATATACTTCAAGCTGCACTTCTGGCGCAAATGTCATCGACATACCTTGCGGATAAATTAAATCAGAATCTAAGCCTTCATGCTCTAAAAAAATCTGAAAAGCTATTCTTCAGACTTTAATATGTGATTCAAAAATGAAATTTTTCCTCATCAAGATTTTTCCTCATTATATTTGATCTTTGTTTCCATTCACGCTATCTATTTCATATTCCAATGCTTTCACTATTATAAATTATAAATAGACGCTGGATATATATATATATATATATACTGCTTACTACTCACATATTCGCTTTAGATATAATGCGTCTTTATAAATTGAACTCATCATCATCCTAATTCCACCTAAAGCTTTTAAACAAAATACAACGAAAATATGAAAATGAACCCTGTGGTTAAGATGAGGGAAACGGATAACTTTTGATTCAAGAGATGGACAATAACGCGGGCCGTTTGCTTCACTACGAATATAATTGCATTCGTTGAAATGTTTAAGTACCACTTCGGCAAGGAGTTTGTTTGTGAAACCCAAATATGAAGGTAGCTAAATACTGCATCATTTTAATTTACAAAACAAAAGCAACATGACAGTGAAAAAATAAAAATATTATCGAATTTTTGTTCTTAAAACGAACTTGAAATGAAAATAAAAACCCAACTATATAAAAACCGAAATTTTAGAAAAATCCTAGGAAAATAACAAAAGAAACTAAAACAATTAGCAAGCTAACTTGTTGGTGATAAGGAAGCCAAATATGCTCCGTTAAGAATGAAAATGGAATCGGTTTCTGGTCTGGATGCTGTACAGAAAATTTGCTAAAATCTATTGTTTTCTTAAATAAACGTGCTGGAGTACCTGTGCGGAAACGTCCGAGCTTGAAACCAAGTCTCTTAAAGGTTTCAGAAAGTCCTGAACTAGCCTGCAAAACAATTTAATGACTTTACTGCTTCATATTCTCAATATTTAATTGCCGTAACGTTACACTGAGAACTATGAAAACGTTAAATAAAAAGCAAGTTTATTAGATCCTTTCGCTTGAAAAGAATTGGAAAAATGTCAGTTCTTAGTTAATGACACGAAAGTTTCAAGATCAATCTGAACTGATTTATGTCCCAAATTAATTTTCATTTCTTCTCATCTATTCTATTCGATCTTCATTCATTTTTAACTCAGTTATAATTTAAAAAATGATGGAGATTTCTAGATCATAATATATTTTCGTAAAAATTAACCTTCTCACCCAGACGTCCAGCAGCATAACTTTCTGATCCTCGGAAAAGTTTTCCGCCTAAAAATGTTCCCGTTGTCACTACGAGCGTCTTTGTCTTTAGAACCTAGAATTTAAAAAATTGAGAAAAACGCTTTGAGAAGACATAAAGCTTACTTTTTTCTTTATTAGAGTTGGTTGTAAGATAAACTAATGTCCTATGAAATGCTTGCATAATTCTACCTGACCGTCAGCTACAACTCCAACAACTCGCGGAATTCCTCCCTCCTCATATTTGATAATTAGATCATCAGCTGCTTTCTCCATTACATCCAAACCATCTGTACAATTTAGGATTTCCTAAAACGCCAATTCTCTTAAATTTGGATAATACTAATGAAGAATTTATTTACAAAAGAAGAACATAAAATTGTAGTATCATATCTTTGTTCAAAAAATTGCTAACCTCTTATTAAAATTTATCTCATATTAAAACTGCAATTTGTCAAACTTATAAGAAAAAAATATTACATGTTGCATATGTTTCTTATACAGTTTCCTGTCAATCTGTGCTCGAAGGCCCAGCACAGCTGGTCCATGTGAAGAATTCAATGCGTGATAGTTTATGGCTGATTTATCACAAATTCTTCCACAAAGTCCATCCAATGCATCCACTTCGCGTACAAGATGCCCTTGTAATAAATGAAATTTTTACAGCTATCTACAGATTACCAGCAAATTTCTCGATTCCTTACTCTTCAACTATTTCTGCTTAGTCTTAATATAAGCTAAGATTCTTGACTTTTTATGAACTAAATGAATTTCTTATAAGAGAACAGCTATAACTGCTATTTACATGACTGTTCTACAACTAGAACTAGGAAATCAAATATCGAATTAATGAAGACTACCTTTCCCAACTCCACCGAAACTTGGATTGCATGACATTTCGCCGATTGTATCCTTTCTACTAGTCAACAATAACGTATGAGCGGAACATCTTGCAGCGGCAGTGGCAGCTTCACAACCGGCGTGTCCACCACCAATTACAATAACATCGTATATTACTGGTTCATTCCCAGCTGTCAGTGTAGATAATGTCCTTCGAAGCATATGCACCTTCAACAAATTAAACTATTGCATTGACTCTTACATGCATGCCATTTGAGGATTATTTCATCCATCTATAGTATGTGTGCAAAGATCTCCACATATGTTCTAAATATGAAAACCCATATGGCAGACACATATTTTTTGAAAAGTTTTCGAGAAAAATCCATTCCGGATTCTTTTGATAAAACATAGATTTGAGTATTATTTAAGTATGAACTAATGTGTTACTAATCAACCGAAGTTATGCGTGATAAACATTTTATACATAATTATAACAATCATCATAAATAACATCCACATGTCCAGAGAACGTCTGCAAAACGACAAAAGGCGAACGTTCATTTTGTTTCACAAACTGCTATGAAATAAAATTAGTAAAGCAGTTAATTGTTAACAAAATACAAAACTTAAAGCTTGGGAATCTTAAATTCAACAGAATATCAAAAAAATAAAATACAAACATCTAAACAAATTCTATCACAATGGCAGTCGTTCATTTGATGAATAAATGAGTGACAATATGAAAGATAAATAAGGAATAGATTAAATAATCGCAGTGATCACAATATTGCATGTTAAATAAATCACAAAATGCTCTAGATAAAACAAAATATGGCAGTTAAGGAATAAGAGGCATAAATTTCACAAAAACTGGCTGATACTGATACAGTACAAAAATAGTGAAATGAAAAAAGAGCTGCCACTGGAACTCAGAATGTGAATTTTGAGGCAGCTCAAGTGTATTCCCATACAACTTAGTTAACGCAGTAATTTTTACAAACTTTTCGGAAGTCAAAGGTGTATTCTATGGATCCAGGAAGGATACAGCGATATATTGAGTTCCACTGGTAACTGGAAGGCCTTCATGCAGATGGGTTAATCGTCCCGGAAACATAGCTGCGTATCCTAAAGTAACCAAATTGAGAAAAAGTGAGATCTGAATTATGAAAAATATTATGGACTAAAACATTATAAAATGTTAGCAAACTGCTCTGTCAAATTAAGGCAACATCACAAAACCGCATTACTTTAGTAATATAAAAAAAAGTACCGATCTCGTCTGAGGAGATTGTGCAGTTATAACGAACATAACGAATACCACCACCTTGGTAATCTCTACCACGCTTGTTCAAAGGAATATCTATAGTATATGTTGAAGCATCGTGGAGAGCATACAACGAAGACTGCCCACCTTGCTTGTGTCGGGCGACAAACATCATTACTGCTTCCACTGGCTGTAATAACTTCGAAGTTTTTTCTACTCCGCTTATATAAAATCGATTCCATTTTTATGATACCGAACAAATATACAGTAATCACTTAAAGATAAAGAATTTACCAATCTTACCATCAGAACTGTACAACCGTTGAGAATGTAATATCTGTCACCATTCTCATAACACATCTAGATCAGAAGTTGTAACTCACTCTTCACTCGTTTATTGTGATTCTCTGACAAGCAGAGTATATTTAGGTTTGCAATTTCTTCATAAAAATAATTCATTAACTAATAAACCAACTAGTTAGATTTTCAAATGATGCAGACACCATACTACAGAAACAGATGTGCTATAAATAAAAAAAACCTTTTGATAGTATCCGATAAAAAGCTTTTCCTGCATTGGCCGAACATATTCATCAAGAAAGTATAGCCACTCATTTTCAAAACTTATTTGTTTCATGTGCATCTCAACAGCTAGTACATTTTCATATCCACCAACTGAACGGCCTTCCTATAACACTGATTTATTTAACTGTATAATTTTTTGATTTATTTAAATGTACAATTTTTTTTAAACAAGTTATCAACATCTTATAAATTGAAAAGATAGAAAACCATTACATCACCGGAATTTATGATATTCGAAAAGAAAGAAATATCGAGCAAAATTTTTTGTCTAATTCTCAAAAATATAGAAATTTTCTTTAATCTGTCGATTGTGAAGTGAAAATAAAGTTGAAGCTTCCTACAGAATCTCAGTTAAGTCTCTAATTTCGAAATCAAGAAAAATAAATGGCGTCAAGATCAATAGAAAATTTTACTTCGTTTTTCCCGCTTGACCAATGTCCATAATGCTCCATTTCTTCAATCAATTCCTTCGTGAAATCTTCAGACATTAAAGGATAGTTATAAACATCTGGACATGGCTGAAGGATATCCCCACTATTCAATGCTTCACCATATTTTGGTGTTATGTAACGCTGTTCCCATAACTGAAATAAAACGATAAAAAACTGAATCAGAAATTCAAAAACATTGCAAACTAGAAACAATCATTGAAAAGCCACTATGGCTTTTTCTGTAGAAAAATTATAGCTATTTTCTAAAACTAAGCTAACAATTCCAGTTTTTTAAATAGATCTTACAGATTTAAAGAACTAACATGCCGATTTTTGAATATTTCATACATCTCTGGATGTAACTTCTCACCATTGTTAACGAAATCGTCAGCATCAACCAAAAACCCATAGTAATGTTGATTATCAACGTGCATAAAATATCCCTAAAAAGTTAACGCTCAATGTCCTTGGTACAGCAAACTTACAGCAGTAAACTTTTGTAAGATTGAAACAGAGAATCTCTTTAAAAATATTAAAGAATCTTATTTAAAAAGTATGCATTAACTTTAATCAATTATATTGATTACCATTGCTCGTGCGTACTCACAAAAACTCATGTCGACATCAATCATAACATTATAAGTGTAGCTATCTTCAAGCAGCTTAATCTGGAATATGTGAGATTTATCGCACTTTATTAGAAGATGTCTGAAATATAACTAAGGCTTCTATTGCTAACAAATGATACTAAGTTTATGTTCACATATAATATAGCAAGGCTGTATTATATGTGAATATAAACGAACTAGGTAAATACATATAAGTATGCATTGTATTTGTCTAAGAGTTGTAATTTATTTAAGAGTTGTTTCGAAAAGTTACCTTATCCTTGTTGATAAGTATAGCCTTGCTGATATAAGGTACATTCCAAATCCCCATTCGACTTCCATCTACTATCTCAATATAATCTTCCGAACGTAAGTAGTACCCATTACTGTCTAGCGCACCCCAAAAGTTTGAAAACAGTGTGTCGTGGACAGTTAGCAACGGAGCAATGATACCGCTGAAAAGCAAATTTCAAAGTCTCTAAAGGTTTTGCAAATAAATCCAACCGCATTTGGCTAAGTTAATAATTTATGCAAGCCACAGAATTATTCAAAACCTGCAAGATATAGAACAACAAATACTAAAATTCATCTTAAAATACATAGGATTCTGGAGCACTCGAAAACTACTCAACAGTTATGACTGATTACAGTAGTCTGCCATCAGCCATCCCTGTAGAGGATATCTGACGCTAAAAGCCATACAATTTTCCAGCAATAGCAGTTTCAACCAAGAGTCGTAATGTTTCAGGTATTACCAGATGAACATCGCCATCAAGCATGAATATAAAATTATTCAACGTTTCCTTAGCAAAATTCCTGAAATTTGAAATAATATTCTGGAAATATTCAATGGAGATCAAAACATTCTGAATACAAATTTTCTATAAATGATGACATAAATTACTAAAATTTTGCATAAAACTTGAATTAAGCAAATACAAAAATAAAAAATTTTAAATACCAACAAAGCAGCCTTCCTGGCCTCTCTTTCACCCAATTCAGTATCACTGTCGTCGTATTGCACCGTTCGATACAACTTTCTGGCAGTTTTCAAAAACTCATCAACCTAAAGAGAATGAGATGCAGAACTTGCAACATATCAAATATTACACGAAAATACAAGAAAGCTCATAATGTTATAAAATGGTGGCAAACTTTCGATTCTAATCGTTCAGTGAATTGAAATTCATGTCAATTATTTATTTAAGTAAGTCACAATTTCACACATTATAAATTTCATATGAGAAAACTGAAAATGTTTAGAAGGAACTATGCTCGGCTATATGTTTCTATACTTTTTCGTAAAAATTCAAAATCCAAGTAATTCCAATAGAAAAAAATCACCTCTTTCTCATTGTATTTCTGATTATTGTAAACATAAAGATCAATTTTGGAAGTTGGGTAAGATATACGGCTTACTGCTGCCAAAAATTCTCGTATAAAAGGAATAGGTTTTGTAATGAAAAGTGCCAGTGTAATTGATGGCCATATGTTTTCCGATGTTTGCTGTAAAGAAAGCCTACTATGAAACTGTATGCTTCGGGCATTTTCATAGCACTACTGCTACAATCTTACTTTTCATTATAATTTAATTCACATTTTATTATCAAATTTTGTTTACATATTCAATTTCAGATCTCGAATCTGATATTATAAACAAATAACTTACTAGCAAGTTTCTCGTGCCGCATTGTCGATAGCCATATTCGGCAGACCAAGCCTTACCGACATAGTTACCTAAATGATTCAGTAACTGACTTCCTTTCCTACTTCCAAGGATTATTGATGGACGGGTATTTCGTACGAAGTTGTGCACCTAAGAAACTCTGCTAAATAAAGAAATTAACGAGAATGAATTTATCGTATAGATAAAGGGATAAGTTTTTTCAACGTGGGCTGAAAAGACGTTTGCGCAACCAAACAATTTTATTAAAATAGCGGGAAGCTGAAAAGTTGAAGTGATAATCGGATTGAAGGAATGGTATAGGCATAGTTTTATACAAGATTACAAATTTACATAGGCATCGCCACTGTCATGGAATGAGAGCATAATCTCAGAACTTGCACTGTCGATATTTTGAAATAATATTCCTTTTGTATCAAATACTAATCCCAGGCTGTTCTATAAAAAGTTAAAAAGAAATATACATATAGTGTATGCAAATATGCCTTAAAACAAATGCATTTTCAGAAATAGCGTAATATGCATCTGTAATATTTGAATAAGAAAGAAGTTTAAAATTTCCCTAGAAATTTTGAAACTATTAAAAAAATAAGACTAGTTTACCACTGAATCACCAGAATATAAGCTGGTGTATGATAAAGTTTTGCCATCCTGTGATCCAATAAAATCAAACACATTCAAAACATTTGGGACAAAACCAATCAAAGCGATTGATCGAGCTTGACTAAACAATAATTCCAATAAATATTTCTTTAAAATATCCTTGAAGTAGTATAGTTAATGAACGTTGAATTTATTCAACAATATATGCTTACTGTTGTTCTGACACCATTTTCGGTGTAAGGAGTGCACGACAACCGTTGCAGGTGTTGAGAAACTGACAAATAATTTCGCTTTCATCTGACGTAATAATAGCATCAAATCTAAAGAGATGTTATTCTGTTGAATTAAGAGTAATTTAAAAAACTCGGTGGAAAACCATTTTCAAAAAAATCAGAGTTTCCTGACAGAAAAGAAATAAACTTTGCTACAACATAATAAAACAAAAATCCGAGATTTTAACCCATCAATAATAAGCAAAATAGTAGAGTTTGATATCCTGAGTGTTCCAAGTTCTATTGCCAGCATTTGTAATAATTTGCCAATGTCCTAAATTGATAAAAAGAACTGCACTTATCGCAACTTTAATAAACAATAATGAATTGGAAAAAAACAATAAAAAATTTGAAAGCAATACTAGAATTTCCATACTGAACATTCGTAATTAACATGTCGATTTGATAAATCTGTCGTTGATAAAATACATAAATTCAGGTCCATAGCTTAATTGAAAAAAAAAAAGGAATAAAACAGAAACTTTGTCATTTTCATGATGATTGATAGAACTCTGTCCTAAGTTGAGAATCTTGAAATCAATATTGTAATGTCCAGCTGAACACTTCAACCTTTCTAAAGCATCACTATTGCCATTGGCCAAAGCGAACGTTGTTAATTTATAAATCGAAGAATCACACTTGTCTGTTAATGATGATGATACCAAAAGTAGAAGCAAGATGACCAAGGAACACATTGCTATTGATGAAATGAATTTGAAATTTATTCAGGTTAATTGCAGAAAAAAATTTATTACCTGAAGAATCCGTCAAATCGAATAAAAAATACTTTGCTAAACCTTCGCAATTAGAATGTTATCGATTATTAATTTCATCTCAAATTTTTAGAAAAATAAAAATGCATGTTGATGACCTCGTGAAGCTATTACAACTAAATGGCTTCTACGATTCTGTTCCTTAACTAGAATTATCATCCATCAGAAGATCAAATTGTCTTTACGGCACCATTATCAATGCATTTTTATCTTCACAATTTGGAGTACTATCATATTGACCAAATAGCATATATAATGATACTTTCTCAACTATTTAGCTTATTTGAAACATTATAGAGACTTCTTTCAATTCTTCGTCGATACCATCAGAAAAAAGAAATGGATTATCCTCCAAAAATATTGTTAAGGAAATTCCAATCACCATCAATATTATAATATATTATGTCTTTAAATTTATTGACGACAATCATTTCATTATATAAATAATATGTAACAAATGAGAAATATATAGACTGGAATAACTTCCGAAATATAATTTACAAATGACATTTCTACCTCGATTCAAGACTAAAAGCTAAATTTTGAAGCAAAATTTTCGAGCAAAGAATCAATCGATACCAAATATTTTTACGGATAAAATAATTCACGAAATGTAAGATTTCAAATGCATAAATTACTGAAAAATGCAAGTCGTAGCAATATTTCAGAATAAAATAGTTTATTTAAGCCAAAACAAAGATAACTTCAAGAATTCAGAACCGCGACTTTTTATAAAGGCCAAATCTTGAAACAATGAAGGCAAAAAACTGAAACAATACAGAATCATTAGGCAGTGCCAAAAATTTTTTAAATTCACAAAAAAACTTAGCAATTCATTAACAACCTCAACTCTTCAAAAATTAAAATTTGAGGCAATCAGCTATTTTAAACAAAAACCGACTTTAAATTTTGAAAACATGGAAGACTGAAGAAAGTCAACAGAAGCATATAACGGTAGGAAAATAAGTATTACTTATGGATTAATAAAGGATACAGCAATGTAACGAGTCCCTCGAGTAGTTTCCAAACCTTCATGTAGATGCGTCAGACGACCCGGAAATATCATTGAATGGCCTGAAAAATCAAAGTTGAAATAAATAACAATTAGCATTTTGCTCGAAACAATCCCATCCTGTCAAGATCAATTTTTACAGTAAGCAAGTACAGCATAAATAGAACAAGAGAAACAGATGCTACTAAATATCTCCCAAACCTAAATGACCTATGTATCTGTTTTTGATTTGAATAGTCTGCTGCTTTGCAGAAAAATGATTGTTGGAGAGGTTTATTCTTGGTAGAAGAGGAGCTTGTTCTACATGTTATAAGACAATAATCAGAAGAGTATGAATGATTAGAAGACCGCCTTGGAAACAGTGAATTACACTACATCCTATTTACTGTAAACACACAATGATAGTAAACAAAGAATCGCCTGGAACTGATGGTTAATAAAGCATTGCTTGTGCATATAATAGATGAAGCCGGTGATAAAACGGGAGTTATTTAATGTCAATCATTTGTAGTATTCTCTAGAATAATGAACTGAGATATTAAAGCATATCAAATCATTTGACAGAGAATACTTGAAAAAAAGATTTCCATAACATAGATTTCACGGATACAACGATACTTTATGTAAATACTTTCATATTATAAAGTTATTAAGGGTTACGACAGTATCATGACAAACTCATTTGGGAAGGCGATAATGAAGTTACGAGTAAATAACTGCAAATTATGTCTCTTAATATCAAAATTAGTAAGAACTTCTATTGCAATATTTTAACATTTATAAGAGGCTTCAGCGATTATTTTTTAGCAGTGGCTAGTCTATTATATGCTTTTCCAATATTTTAATTGTTATCAAAAAAAAGGAGAACAAATGGTACATCATACTGAAATTTGAAATGGAACTCAGCAAATAAATTTCAAACTCCATCATTCGATATCAAACGGAGGCTGGTATAGCTGATATACTGCTTTTAAAATACTATTAAAATTCAACTTACCAACAACATCAGCATCAAAAGTGCAATTATATCGTAGGAAATGCACACCACCTCCATCATAATCCACTCCTCGTTTATTCAATGCAATATCAATACTATAAGTTGAAGCATCGTGATGAGGCTTCAGCGAAGCTTGCTCTTCTGGCTTATAACGTACAACAAACATCATCACGGATTCCACTGGCTGAAAGCGTAATTTAAATTCTGGATGGCAAAAGGGCAAAGAAAGCTTTTTTTTTAATATCAATATTACATAAGCAATACATTTTCGATGGAAAATCTTAATTTCAATCCATTTATTCACTCCCTTAGTTTTGATTCATATCAATCGATAGTTTAGTCTCGGTAATAATAACCTAACCTGTTTGTAGTAACCAATAAACAATTTTTCTTGTATTGGACGAACATATTCATCTAACATGTACAACCAATGTCGTTCGAAACCAATCTGCTTCATATGAATATCACGAGTGGGTACATTTTCATAACCACCTACTAACCTTTCATCCTGAAATTTAATGTCATAATGAGTAAATACAGCTCGAAATTTTTATTTCATTCCAAATTATTTTTCATTAGAACGCCAAGCACAATGATTAAACCTTTGGTAACTCAAATAGATAATACATTCCATTTTATGCCATTTTTAGTTCACAAAAATAAATATGTGAAACAACCGGTCAACAGTTAAAATACCTTATGTTTACCATCTGACCATTTTCCGTAATACTCACATTCTTCAATAAGTTCTGCACAAAATCTTTCGGACATAAGTGGAAAGTCGTATACATCCTGACATATTTCCGGAATTGGTGTAGAACCATTGAGAGAAGCAAAATAGTTTGGATGTAGATACCACTTTTCCCATAACTAAAAGAATTTAAATATTGATCATTCATCTTTAATAATAAAATGTTGAAAACTACAGTAAAAACATATTCTGTCAATGTTTCAACATCAGTAACATAGCAAAACACTGAGGCTCAATCTTTATAACGTTAAAATCATTATCAGAAAAACTAGTAAAACTTTAGAGTAAGCGAAATTCTAAAAAAAAATGAACCTCTTTATTATTGAAAATTTCGTACATTTCCGGATGAACTTTGGACGATTCAACGTCTTCACTGACCACCAGAAAGCCGTAGTAATGATTGTTATCAAGATAAAGAAAATGACCCTGTAAGTTAAAAAGTTGGAAACGAAAAATAATTAAAGAATAAAAAAAGAGAAACATTCACTTTTCAACAACCTGAATATCCTTTTAAAAGATGGCGTATCCCCTGCACATCAGTGCTGCACTGGGAGTCACACTGCACTGAACGAAAATTTTTTAATTATATTATATCTAATACTTACTTTATCACGTGCAAATAAACAAAAGCTCATGTCAGGATCTAATTTCTCGTCATAATAGTATGCATTTGATAAAGGCATCAGCTGAAACAAATAGTGATAACAATAATAATCAAATTGCAATTGGATGTATTCAATATAATCATTAATGTAATAAATCGACATTGTGGTCTAAAGTGAAAAGGAAAAATAAGTCTTTGATGAGTGAACTGAAATTCTTAATTTAAAACATCGAGTAGTTTTTCCAGCACAATTTCGAGTAAAAACAAGGAAGAATGAGACAAAGTTACACACCTTTCCTTTTGCAATTACTAAAATCGAACTAATAAACGGCACATTCCAAATTCCCACTTCTTTACGATCAATGATATTCAGATAATTCTCGGATCTAGCATAGTATCCATTACTAGCGACAGCGCCCCAAAAATTGGTGAACAACTTCCATGGTTGCCCAACTAAAGGTGCAAGAATCTCTCTGAAACATTTAAAATTTATTTTCTAACTGGATATTACAGCAATTAAACTAATAATTTTTATCAGATTTCCTAAGAATAATACAAAAAAAGAAGCACTAAATATATTACAATTTCGCAGCTAATCCCTATTCCACAGTAAAAAGTCAGAATTACAAATTATTATCGATTTTTTCACTTTTGGAATCAAGCGCTACTTTTTTGAAAGCCAACTGTTTAATTTTTTCATGAACTTACAAATTGTTTTCCTTCATTGTATGAACTATAAGCAGCAAGTCTTCTGAGTTATTTAAGTGTACATCGCCATCAATCATTATTAGATAATCACTGCCCAATGCCAAACTTTGTTTCCTGAAAGAAAAGTCAGAAAAAACTGCTGAAAATTAACATTAAGAAAGAACTGAACAAAACTTTTAGATTTAAGTGAGTTGCACAAAAAAACTTTTTCAATCATTATCTTTAAAAAACACACTAAAATGAAAGTACGAACAATGAAAACGCACGAGCTTCACGCTCTCCCATTTCTGTTGTACTGTCATCGTAAATTAGCGATCGGTAACGTCCTTTCCCATTTTCAACAAAGTTACTGACCTAGAAAAATCACTGAAAGTTGTGACAACTAAACGGATGGTGGGCATAATTTTGACTTCTTCTAAAAGCTTGTTGTTCAAATCAAGTTCACTAGACCTCATGCCTAAAGTCATTCTAATTTAACATTAAAGAGAACCCAATTGTGAAACTAAATAAAATGCAAGCACTTTCTTTTTTCGATTTTTCACTGTCACTTGGAAACAATGATCAAGAATATTGTTATGAAATGATATTTATAATAAAATAGAAATGCTTACTTCCTTTTCCACAAACATTTGATTGCAATAAACATATAAATCAATTTTGTCATTTGTATAAGCCAATTTCTCAATATTTTCGAAAAACTCACGAATAAATGGTATCGGTTTGGAAATAATGACCGACAAAAATAACCTCGGTAAATCAACCTTTTCAAGATCCTGAATTAACATTCGTCAAAGTTCGTGTCGTGAAAACCGAAATAATTTATGATAAATATGTTTAAATGATCTTAAAAAATTATGTTATAGAAATATTTCTCACTCAAGTAACTCATCGCAAAAATTACAATTTAATGAGTTCACAAATATAATGTAATCAATCATTTAGCTAACTCATCCTACAACCATGTTTATCTTCAATGACTAAATTTTGCTTATCTTCAGAAAGTAGTTCAAATGCAGATATTACTGGTATGATAATTAGTCTTATTATGCTGCAATCAGTTCTTCCTTTACACAACTTTCCCATGTTCGTATACCTATTTCTATATCCAAGAGGAATAGGATCACATCAGAATGTGCTTGTTGCAAACCATTCTGCTCTCTCTTTCTCTTTATATATATATATATATATATATATATACATGCAGGAGGAGAAAAGGATCATTACTTCTTCGACTTTTATTTCATGTCCTATTATACTCTACGTGTTTAGGTGTTATAGTACTAGTACAGTCTACATTCAAGCGAATGCTTTCTTGACTGTTATTTCAACAAACAGTATATTGTATATTCTCGCGGATCAACAAGCAATGAAAAATCCTCAGTAAATCACTAATAATTCTCTTATAATGTCCAAGAAGATAAAAATTTCTCTAAAAAGAAATCAGTCTTCACCAACTATTTATTATGTCAATACAAAACTTTCCCCAAAACAAATTAAAAAATTCATAACAGTTCGTCAAATAAGAAGTTGCGCATGAAGGTAGAGAATTCAGAATAGAAAGGGCAAAAGCTATAAAATGGAACATATAAATTTCAGCTTGATTTAATTTAATAACAAAATGATAAATTTCAGCTTGATTTAATTTAATAACAAAATGAGCTAATATTCTCCTATTTAAATTATGTATTTGAAACAAAAAATATATCACACTTTTGCTTTTGTTTTAAATCAAAATTCCTAGTAGTACCGTTGTTATGGAATGTGCTTTTACTGTGGCTATCCTGAGCGGATCAATGTAGTTACCGAAATGATTCAAATAGAGCTTGCTTGGACCATTTCCATGTACAACCAAAGGGTATGTGTTATAAATAAAATTGTGGATCTGAAATAGAATACGAATGCGTTATTGAATTTAATTTAGAAGTCTAGTTTTCTATTAAGAAAATATATCTCTACCTATCCAATATTTCGAAAAAATATTACCATCTTGTTCAACTAAATTCATACTCTTCATCAGAATAGAAAACAGCTGCCCGTAGAATAAAAAATAACTCACAGAATATGTTCCGCTTCTTTCATCAATGATTTCTAATTTTACATCGCTCGATGCGCCATTTAGATTTTGAAATAAAATGCTCATTGAATCCAGTGTCATTTTCAGTGATAGCTTCAAATGAATTTCATGTACTCCAAATTTTCTGCCAATATTTTTTTTAATTCGATGCAAAAAACTTCAAAGAAAATCTAGCAAAATTAAGCAATATAAAAAAAGAAAATGATGTCTAAGATTTTTAGAAATCAATGACTATATAGTCCAACTTAGCAAAACTCATTAGTATGGTGAATGCCAGTAGAGAAGATGATGCAGAAATTTTTCCGAACGTGTAATCATGCCACAAGAAGGAAACTAGAAAGTCGTAGTGATTAAAGTAACTAAATGACTGTGCCCAAAGGGAAGATAATAAGATGATCATATTACGAATACGTATCATCAATTTTTGCAACACACTGTGTTGGTGATCATGCTGCATATACTTATACAAGCTCTAAAATCTCAATTTTCATCCGCCTCAATTAAATGCAAAAGGAAAATGAAGCATTCCGATAATTATTTACTTTCAAAACGTTAGCTTAGATAGAAAGTTTGATGTATTATTAATGCGTTTAACATTTTTGGAAATGAAAATTAAGGCACAAATGTTAGGAATGAAATCGTTTTTTACGCTACAATTTATACTTTTATAAAAAATTTCAACTATTAATTCTAGTTATAAAGATGTTTTTATATGATCTGATCATACTATGAACAGTCAACCTATTTCAACAATACGGTAAGTAAATTATATCTGCAAATTGCGCAAAAACCAAAGAAAGTGTGGAATCGGAAAAATTATGATTACAAACTAACTCGTATTTGTTCATCCAAATAGAGTTGTGTGTAATATAGTTGGTCGTCATCATTGTCTTCAACATCTTTGTAACTTATTAAGCTCCAAATCTCAGGAGCGAAGCCCATAAAAACTCCAGAATTCAAATACCTGCAAACGTTCCAATAATGCAATTCAAAAGTATTTCGCTTCCGTCAAACAATCTGTAAATTTATACCTATAGCCAAAGTTAACAAGCGGATATTTTGGTGCCAAATTCTTGTCAGGCCAGCAAAACGGTTCCGACGAAAATACAACACGAAATCCATCAAAAAAGGTGAAGAATTTTCGCAAAATTTGTTCTTCATTGCTCCAAAATATCACATCGTAGCTGAAATAAAATCTTAATAATGGCTGTTATTAACTGAAAATATTCATAAGTTTGAAAAAAGAAATATTTAAAATTCGTTAGAAGTCTACGTGTGAAAACCACATGTAGATATATAATATATATATATTTATACTATATAAATTTTAATGCTTACGCGTCGACAAACAATATTATTAAATCATCTCTGTCTTTGTATTTTTCCAAAGATTCTCGCAAAATGCGTATTTTCTGTCCACCACCCTAAAAATGATTCTTTTGAAAACTTTAAACAAACTGATCCTTTAGTTGAGCTAATATTGACTGCGCGAAAAAAAAGTTCCAGAAACGGGATATACTTATTTAGCACAGTAATTCCGAAAAAGAATGACGGGATAGTTAGCTATAAAAATTCTAGGTAACTCAAAATAGAAATCAATGTTTGAAAGGACAAAGAAAATCGATCGACCTGTTCGATGCGAGTATTGCCGCCTTGCCATTCTTCGCCCATGCCAAATACTTTTAGTCTGATGTCATTAGCATCAGCCGTGCGTTTCAATCGCCTTAAGCCATCTGTCTCCTCTGTCGCAACTGTCACCACGAGCAACTCCGGCACGCTGTTTGTCATTTCCATCATTACTGTTCCATATATCAATGCACTACCTAACATTAATATCCATAATGTTGTCATCCCTGAGAAATTATTCAAATTTTAAAGAATTCAATTAATTTTAAAATTACGTGGTTACGATTTCTATTAAATTCTAACACGTTGAAGTAGAATTGCTTTGAATAAGAAAGATTACAATTCTATGCTAATCTGTTGCAAATTTCTATAAATTTAAGCATATTGACAATAAGGGTTAAAGGTCAAATTTGAATTTAATGAATGTGTGATATTTCCCACTTAATTAGCATTATCTTCAAGGATGTGCTGGAGATGTTGTAACGGAGAGAAAAATAATTTATTTTTACAAACAGTAAATTACTATAACAGTCTAAGCCAACGATAATTAATCTTAATTTGTAAATTGTAATATTTTATTTCCGTACAACTGCACTACTCAAAGCGGAAAAATTCATGCCCTTTCTTATTGCACGTCAATGAAATGTTTTAGTTTGCATGCGGATATTTTAGTTTGCAACAAATGGTAATGTATGATATCCCTATTACATGCAGGTGACGTGAAATATCCATTAAAGTCAAAAAATAGAATCAATAAGCTATTTAAAAATACAGCGTATAGCCTTTCTGCAGTACAGGATGAATTCAACGTATACTTTTTTATTAAGTATGGTTGATATCAATCATGATAGAAATATATTAAAATAAAAATGGTACTAGAAAAATTACACATGACTAGAACCACGCCAGAACACGTTGGTGATTCAGGTATATTAGAGAGGTCAATACACGTCCGTGATCATATTCGTGAACACTGAAAACCTGTTTAAATAAATAGCGTAAGTAATTGTTTTGTAACTAACACTATGAGATTCTTTCAAGCTAATTGATCATATTTGACGTAACCTGACATGACCTAACGTTACACTCATCAAATAATTGCACATTCCTGATGTAATAATATGGAACGTATAAGATTATGCTCCAAATATGTCTTAATTAGCTTTCTGAATATGACAAAGGCTAAAATCATATTTATACAATCGAGTAGACAGACATAAGGAAACGTACAAGCTGTACGATTGAGAAAATTTGATGTTGGATAGAGGAAATATGAAAGCTTATGGAAAGCAAGCATTCTGGAAAGTTGCAGCTGTTATGCAAAATGTTGTAAATGAGGGAGAGATTGGAGATGGAAGAGACGAAGGAGCTATGAAAGCGAAAATATCGCAGTGCAAGTATCCCATTTATCATTTTTGCAATATATAGTGAACGGCAATGATACATAGACAGAGAAGTTCGAATTTAATGTTGACCTTAAGGTCTTTTGTTGGGAAAGAAGAAAACGAAAGTGTTGTAGAAAGAGTGAAAGTCAAAAGCCTGTCATTGGTGAAAATTTTCTTCCTTTTTTTATGAACATAGATTATATTGAATGATGAAGAAGAAAAGACAAAGGAAAAAATGAACTACAAAGAATAATAATTAACGACAATTAATTAATTAATAATTTGAAATTTCACTGAAAATAGAGAAGAAAATTATTTAGAATTTCTGTAATGAATTGATAAATCGATACATCTGTTATAACGATCGATAATTTGAAATTAGGATTAAATTAGAATTGCAATATTTTATTCAACAGTTGACAAAAGCAATCTAACTTTTTTAGATTAATCACTTGTTTTGTTTTACTGGGCAATTATTTTTTGCGATACATAAAAGATTAGTTATACAATTACAAAATGATATAACATGAGTGTTAAAAATATTAGCTTATGATAATTAATTATTTTATTAATTAGTTGATAAAAATTATCAACTCAATATTTTTGTGTGTATAGCCACTAGTTGTGAACACTTTTATTGAAAGAAATCATTTTTCAAGAAAACCTGTATCATTTCATCAAAAGAATTAAATTATTTTTAATATTAAGGATAAAATTGTTATACTAGTTTTAGATTATCAGAATAATAATAATGCGAGGAAGCAGAATAGCTAGACTATAAAACTGATGAAATTTAAACTAGTTGTTCTAAATGTTTTTCTTATTAGAAAGTTCTATATAAAACTCCTTCGGGCAAAATAAAATCAAATAATATCGTTATTTACAAATATCATTATGAATGCTAATCATATAAGATTATGCTTTATTGTTGTAATTGGATAAAATGGGTAAGGAATAGGTAATAAAATTCATAAAAATTTTTTGTCTCATTTGAAATAATTAGCTATATTGCCTGGTAGCATATTAATTTTATGTTAGTTACAGTTTCACTTTCATTTGTTAAATTTTCTACTATTGAAAGCAAAATAGATTTAATCATTATTATATCAAATATTTGAATCAATTTATGCTTTTCATAGATTGGTTTTAAATTGGAAAATGCATTGGGAATTATTTTTTCATTTTAAAAATATTGAATTTGTTGTGTAATTTGAATTGAATGTAGTATGATGTATAATTTGAATTGAATATGGTATTGAATTTGATGTATAATTCGAATTGAATATAGTATGATGTATAATTTGAATTGCATATAGTATTGAATTTGTTGTGTAGTTTGAGTTGAATGTGGTATGATCTATAATTTGAATTGAATATAGTACTGAATTTGTTGATAATTTGAATTGAATGTAGTATGATGTATAATTTGAATTGAACATAGTATTGAATTTGTTGTGTAATTTGAATTGAATGTAGTATGATGTATAATTTGAATTGAACATAGTATTGAATTTGTTGTGTAATTTGAATTGAATGTAGTATGATGTATAATTTGAATTGAACATAGTATTGAATTTGTTGTGTAATTTGAATTGAATGTAGTATGATGTATAATTTGAATTGAACATAGTATTGAATTTGTTGTGTAATTTGAGTTGAATGTGGTATGATCTATAATTTGAATTGAACATAGTACTGAATTTGTTGATAATTTGAATTGAATGTAGTATGATGTATAATTTGAATTGAACATAGTATTGAATTTGTTGTATAATTTGAAGTGAATATAGTATTGAATTTATTGTATAATTTGAATTGAATTTAGTATTGAATTTGATGTATAATTTGAATTGAATTTTAAAAATGAATTTGATGTATAATTGAAATGATTATAAAAGTTCAAAAATATTATTATTATTTTCATCAATTTTTCAAACTGAGAAATATACCTTTATGATTTCATATTTAATTTAATCGATATAATATTAAAAAAGATGGCGGAAATGATAAAATCATTTTTGATGATCATTTATTTTTTTAAATTTTAGCTAATGCATTTCCCTTAATTGTTTATATTGACCGACCGATTTCTTCTCTTTCGTTTTTTTTACCGATTCTTTAATGAACATGAAACATTCGCTCAACGACTAGTTTCAACGTAAAAAAGAATTATCGGTAATTGGTAACAGCGCACAACATGGATACGCATTGATGTGTAATATATGTAACGATAAAAGATGATGATGATGATGGATCGTAGAGTTTCCTGTTAACTTAGCGACCGGTTCAATTTTATTCAGGTTTGTAAATCAATAAATGTTATTATTATATGTAATATCCAATTTCTTGTTTTCTTTGTTTTTCAATTTTTTTTTTAATGAAATCCATCATTTAGAAATATGCCTATTACAATTTCATTTTACAATGTATCGTATTTGCAATGAAATTTAATATTTTATGAATCAATAAGAGCTTTTTATTCATACATATTTCTTTTCTTCAACAAGATTGGTTGGTTAGTTTTTATTACGAAATAATTTAATCGAATAGAAAAAGATAAATCATATTATCCAATAGATAATTAATTAATTAATTATTCGTTCGTAAAAATGATAAGAAATTAAAGCATTTGAATGAAACGTTATCAATTTAGCAAGCAACTCTATATTTTGAAGTTATATTTTTAAGGCAACATTTTAATTTCTTTTGTACAAGAATCGATTTCTTGATTTCATCAATCAATTAGAAGCGATTTTAAAATTTCATTAAAAGGGTGGTATTGTTTTGTAATTTTTCAATTCCAGTTTTTTACTATTGCAAAAGATTATTTAAACTTAAAAGAATCTTTTTGTTAGATCAATGTGTGAATAATATCGTTAGATTAACGAAATCGTTTGTTGTTGAATAAGTTAGAGAGGAAGTAATTATAAAATAACCTTGAAGGAGAAGTCATTAATATGAAAAGGTTTAGGATTTTATATAATTGAACTCTTCGAAATTGCAAATTTACCTCTTTCTTATACCAAAAAAAGAAGACTTTCTTCAACTCTTCTTATTAAATTGTTAATATTTCGTATTTTGTATTTTTCTCTCATATTCAGAAAATTTTGCGTCGTATTGCGTCTTTTTGAACTGTTTAATTTGTGTCGCAGATTTCTTTTTGAACTAATTAATTTGCGTCATAGTTTTTTTGAATTAATTAAATCTGAAAATGTACAAAATTACGGTTTCTTCTCAACGATCAGATACTAATAGCAGAATGAGAAATGTACAAAATGAATTGTCTGCATCTGAAAAGTATCACAAAGAGAATTTTAAAAGCAATAATTTTAGCTAATTCATCTTGAACCACTTAAATGTACAGGAAAATATAGAAATAGAAGAAAAGGTAATCGTAGAATAGTTTCTACTAGAAAATTTACAACGATGCATGCATACGAATGGTTCATGTTATATTAATTCATTACAATTTTGCTGCAATTGTGCAACATTTTCTTTAATGTCTTACGGTACGGTACTTTCACATTGTGCATAATATCATTAAACTGATAAACAGATTGAAATATCAGTTCGATTTGATAAAAATGCTTGGAGAGTAATTTCTCAAGATAGCGGCTAGTTATCGAATTATGAAAGATTAAATATTTTCCCATTTCTTTTATTAAATCATTTTTTTAAACATAAATATTGTTTTTGGATTTGAGAGTAACCAAATATACCGAGATGATAAGGCTATTGTTTTTGGCAATAACTCATTTACTAATGTTTCCTCTAATATGGACTAGCCATTCTTCAATGTGATAAAAAATTGAAATCTTTATTTATGCGCATTCTATCACTAATTTCATCTGTCCATAATAAGTTTTGAGTGCATTCTAATTTGTATAGTCATTTCCATTCTAATCTCCTTTATATAGTTATCACCAATACTGTCATCATTTTCTTATTATCCTAACAATTTTTTAATAAATTAATCACTGTAATTCATTGGATAATTGACGAATTGTAATTACTAATCATCACAACAATAATTATTCATCATCTTTTTCCAAACAATAATTAGTTTTTCATTATCTCTCTTGAAGCACTGTTGTGATGAAATGCTTGAAATTTATAGCTGAATAATCGCAGTTGTTTTAAATTATTTGCAATGGAAGGTTACGAAAATTTTTACAAATGCTACTATCCATCTTTAAGTCAATAAATTTCAACATATGCAGTAGTTACAACATATTTGATAAATATGCATAATGATTATATGATATGATATTTCTGTATATCATATAATCATTGTGCATATTTATATAAAAAAAAGTATATAAGAAAAAGTTTTATGCATTCAATTCAACAATTCTTAGCTTTATCATTAAGCAACTATCAAAAGAAAATAAACATTCACTATGATTATACTTTATAATCTCTTTGTTACCAATACAGTTTTATAATAATAAAACTATTCCGGTAACCTGAAAGATTACTTTAGTGTCAGGAGAAATTATTCCGATTTATTGTTAGAAATGAAATCTACAACAATCGCTATAAGTTAACAATACAAATATCAAATTGGATTTACTTTTAAATAGAATATAAGGTGAAGGACATTCAATCATTTCTCTTATTGTCTATCCGAATGATACATATATACATCTCACGATTTTATGAAATTAAATATCGATAGAATTTTGGAGAATTTATGAAAGCACTTCGAAGTACAATATTAGTGCACACCATTATTTGTGACGATACATTTGAAAAGAAAATACCATGCATAGATATTAATACTTACTCTCTGTCATCACTAAAATTACCTTCGAATGCTTAGTAATTCATTATCATAGTCATTTACCTATGTTCGTTTGAAATATATGAAAGTAATCGATAATTTATTAATAGAATAAAGTCAACGTTCTTAAAATACTTTAATGAACTTTGAAACTTTTTATAAATTTTCAACTTTCAAATTGATAAACTTTGCATTTACGACATTTTTTATGACAATAATATATACCTGTCTTAATAGAATCAAAAGTTTATAGTCAGCTTTATTGGTAGAAAAGGTGCAGCTGTTCCAAATTTTTTTCAATGACTAATTTTTACTGATTCATCATCCTTTCTTAAAAACTTGCTGTAAAGGATTTCCTTTTCTTACTAATTGTTTCGATTCCTCTTTGGCAATATAATTTTGATTGGCAAATTTAAAATATGAAATCGAAGTATGACAATCCTTAAATTCTCTCATTAAATATTAAACAATGATCAATGTTCACCAATATTGAATGATCAAATAAAATCAAATCTGTAAAATTTTTTTCCATCGAATAAAATTTTTATAAGTAAAATTTAATTTTCATTTTCCTTCCATTTAAATAGGACTGAAATTGGACTAATTGTTATTTACATTAACAAATCTAAAAATTGTTCAATATCGCTGCATAGTGAATGAATGATGAAGTGGCAGTTTATTTATTCATCATTCCTCTTCAACATTTTATTTATATCCTTGGCCTAAAAAGCACAGATCTAACAACGACCAAAATTATTTGTCTACAAATCTATCACTACGTTCCTAGTTGATGTGCTAAATAAACTTGATATAGTTGAAATTTTTTCAAATTTATTTCAATGATATGCCAAAAATATAAATTATCTCATTTTCGTCGTTATTACATTTTATAGGAAATGAATAATGGTAATAAATTATGCTTATATGAATTAATATATTTGAATTAGATGAAATAATTGAAAAACTCTTTAAGTAAATATGCTTTCATAGCAATAAATTCATTAGAGATATAATTAGGAGAGACCATACGACATTATGGTTAATTTATGGGATTGATTGATAGCTAAATTAATTATCAAAATTAATTTATTTCATTTTATGCATATCAATTATTTGATTATTACGATTATTGCTATAGATCTCATCTATTCATTTTTCAATTTCTCATAAACATCGAAAAAAGTATTTTATATATTAAAACAAATTATTTGCAGCTTTCAATGAATTGTTTTAAAATGAGGCACTCATCGAATTGAATCAGATCGATTCGATATTTTGCTTCTTTTTATTAAACTTTTTCTTTATTATCAATTAATTCAGTTAGATTAGGAAAATCGAATTTCATAGAATGAATTGAAGAATATCGAGCTTTTTTTTAAAATACATCAAAAAATATTGACAGCTTTTGTTTGACGTCAACAAAACTAATTTCGTTTACATTTAGAAACTAAAACATTCATAAAGAAAAATTACATTTTTTTAAAATCCATTTAAATAATTTATAGCTTTTTAATTTTATGCGGTAGAATTTGTTTCAGTTGAATTGTTTTTTTACGCTTCATCTTTGTTTATTAATCGTAAACAATTTGTTTATTTTTTTAATTTTAAATTTCGAATTTATGAATTTCATTTTGCTCATAGTAATGTTGTTTGTTTATTTGGAATGTGTACAGAAATGCCTTTATTATGAAAACTATTCAATTTAGAATAGTTTTGATGCGGTAATTATAAAGGCTTCCAAGTTTTTTGGCAGCTTATTTACTTTTAATATTATTTTTTTTAATTGTATTTTTCTTTGCTTAATTATATTTCATTTTTATTTTCTTACTGTATAAAATACATTCAATATACTGTATCATCAAAAAATATATATATAACAAGTTGAATAAATAAATAAATAAATGAAAACAAATTTTAATTTCACTTTTTTTAATTACAATTAATTTCGGATAGGATGGTTAAGATTCGTTCTAAACTTTTATTTATCGATCTAATTTTGGATTAAATTATTTTCCATAATACTAGCAAAATGTAAATTTTTTTGATCCGTAAATAGCTTATCTAATTGCGATCGATTAAAATGCGATTGGATCGCTGGTTCGATTATGAAAGTGGACATGCATGGTGTGAGAGCGCTTACAAATATCAAATTATTTCGATTGTTGCTGAATTCGCTAATACCGTCAGTTGTTTGCTGATATTTTTCGTAAGCTTAGCTTATAATGATAAGAAGAAAGCAGTTGTAGCATGAAAAGTGATATATATCAATTAAACTTCACTTACTTTTTTTTTATCTCCTAGTTTCAACGATCAAATTATTTCAGCAACAAAGTAGTTGAAATGAAAAGATTCTGAATAATATTATCTTACAAATATGCTTTTAGATGAAAATGAAAGTCGTATGATATCTTCAAATGAATCATCTCTTCATCACTAAATTTTACAAATGAATCATCTCTTCATCACTTAATTTTACAAATGAATCATCATCCCTTCATCACTTAATTTTATATTTAAAAAATTCATTATCTATATTCTTACACAAATAAAAAACTCTTCAACTCATTTAATGTTAAATATAATTAAAATTTAATACATGAATTTGATAATTGATTATTATTTCAGATAACAAATTTACCATTGATAATGTTACCACTTGTGAATATTCTCTTAATAAGACCATATATTGAGACGGTTAATTGGATTGTAATTATGCCTCATATCCTTCTTACAATAAATGGTATCGCATCTAGTTATTATCATGCCACCCTCAATCTTTTTGGTGAATTTTATTTAATATTATCAATTCATTTTTTTGTTAAGAAATTACTAAATTGAAAATTGATAATATCAAGCATTAATCTCGATAGCATAAAGGATAATAGAAATTTTAACTTTATCATAGCAATATTATAAATAATTTTGAAATTTCTTACAAATAAGAATATTCATCAGTAAGATATTTACCTGTTCTATTTCAGGTCAGCTAGTTGATGAAATTAGCATATTATGGTTATTGATGATGTGCTTGGCTGCTTATTTTCCAGTTTTCAGTTTCTACCCACAACATTATCACAAATATATGTTTGTTTTCATATTTCTTTGATCAAAGAAGATAATCAGTTTCTATGTACAACAATATCTGGCAGCATCTGCCACACCATTCATTCATTCCTTTTGCTCATAGTTTCTAGATGAAATACACTGGAAATTCTTTCATTCTTTGAAATTATGAAATCAATGAATTCTGTCGAAAAATTCGAAATAATCAATAATCATCAATAAAATGAAAGTAATAGTAAACACGAGATCATTGGATATAAATTATTTTGTAGTATATAGATAATAAAGCTGAGTAAAGGTTAATAACAAAAAATTATTTGAATTTGTAATTGTTAGAGCCGATGATATGAAGAGTTATTTGATGTTGACTATTTACAGTTCCTTAGAATAATGAATTAATAGTCACTTAGAATAATGAATTAAAACATGGAACAAATATACCAAATCATTTGACTTGAAATATTTTTGGCAAATGATTCCTATAATATGAATATTAAGAGCACAACGATACATTTTTTATTTAAACATTTCTTTCATATAAATTATTATTTCGGTTTTTCCGACAAATCCTAAGCTGTTATCTAAGTTGTAAATTGCAGTGGTAGAGTACGTTGTGCGATAGCGGCAATGGCTGTTGTGGTCAGTACTTTTTGTTTTGTGAAACCATCACTAAATTCACTGGTACTAATGTTATGGTCTATCCCGGGTATCGCTATCATTCATTATGAAGCGCCTAAGTGAGTTCATTGTTCAGTTATTCTTTTGCTGATAAATTCTTCCCGGATTGTAAAATCATGTCTGAATTCTCAAAGTTCGGATTTCAATACATGTTCGAGTAGTTTGTTAATTGTTATTTCAGTGCTGGTATTCCTGAAATCACCGGCTTTCCACGGAAAATATCAATATTGTGGATCGCTGCTTCCATTTGTTGGGTATCTGATCGTATGTTCTGTGATTTCTGGCTTCTTTTAGGTTTTTATTTTCTACAGAAATATCTTCAAACAAATTAGAGAGAAATCAAATTATTTTTTTTTACATAGATTGAAATGGTAGTTTTAATTTCATTTTATTTGAATGATAAGCGAAGATTATGTTAAGGTATCGATCTTTTGTTTAAGCTTCTGCAAAAATCAATTTCAAAATCTAATTACTTAATATATTTAAATATCACAACCATAAAAATTCCAGGAACACCGTATTTCCATGCACTATTTCATTTGTTGAGCAGTTTGGCGGCTTATAACGTTTTCATCATGTTTTCATTGATTGACATCTGTAGGAGCAGCGACAAACATCAATACAGCTGTCGCATAAAACATTTTCCAGAAAATGGACTTATTAAGCTACCATATATTGTCCTTAATGTTGGCTATAAATATCTGTGATTTTCCTAACTTTCACTGTATAATGCTTCAGTATCATACAGTAACGAATCTTTTTATGAAATAAAATTCTATCTTTGCTTTTATTTTATTGCAATTTCTTCAAATTTTCATCAAACTAATTATGCTTTATTAGAAGTGAACCTTTCAAGTTTATGTTTTGATTGACATCGGAAAGCGAATACAATAATGCAAGCAGAAAGATGTCAAATTTGTCGGATAGGATTATTAGGAAAGAAAAAGGATACAGAACTTTAGGTTTGTCTTATATTATCATTACCGGATGATCAGTTTGAAATATAATTTTGATTTGCTGTTGTCATTTAAGTTTGAATGAGTATTTCTAATTTCTTGTGTGGGACAAAGATATTCGACAATTTCGGTGAATGCGATCCGAAAAATAGATCTGATATATTATCTATTCCTATCCCATTATAAAGTAACGCCATTAGCCAATTTAATTAATTTAAAGGTTTAAATTGATTTCATTATTGTTAGCCTTCAATTTAGCACTTTGGATTAATTGGTTAAGTAGACGGAAAGACCTAAGAAAGTCTAATCTAGCATTAATTTAATTTAAATAAAGCAAGAGCTCACTGATGAATATTTAATAAACTATAAAATAATATAACAAGTTTTTAAGTTGCTTTAATTTTTTCCACAAAAATATAACTCTCAAACATCAACAATATACTAATTACATTTTGTGTTTCGTTGTTCACCTGTTAATGGTCAGTTCTTACAGAAATTCGATAAAATTAAATACAAAAAAATCATTAAAGAAATAAACATTCTAAAAATGACATTGTGATATTATTAATAGGTAAAAACTAATAACGATATTGATATTGCTATTTTATCTACCTGTAATAAGCTGAATATCAAAAATAATACCATAACATATTATTTATTTATGCTACTTATTATTCCAAACTATTACTGCATTCACTGAATTGATATTATCTTTCAGCTTTTTATAGTTTTTTGATCTCTGTATGTCCTTTATTTGGTGACAAATATTGTACGTGTATTTTCTGACAATTCTTTCTTTTTTAAAATCAAACAATTTGCAATTTCATTTTTCAACAAAGCTATGTGTGAAATCAGAATTGAAAAGTCTTTTTAGCCTTTTATATATCTTATTTCTGATTTCGTTATTACACCATTTATGCAAATAGTTCATATTTTAAGGTGAGAACGAGCCTATATATGTATATATATATATATATAGACAGATGTTTGTATAGGTGAGAAAATATATGAATAGGTGAATAATATCTTAGTTTGATTGCTTGCAATTATCAAAGTAAGGTGATCCACTTACGAGATCATTTTATTGTGACATTTGTTAATGAGGAAATCACAATTTTTTGTTATTGTTACAAAAATGATTTAGAAGAATCGTTGTGTTATCTGTCCAGAAGGCCCACCAGGGATACTCAGGTCTCAGGGAAATCAAAAGACCAAAAAGAGCGCCAGAAAAAAATAATAAAGATGGGGAAACAGGTCTCCAAGAAGCAGTTGGTCCTATCAGTGGATCGGAAGAGTCGATCGCAAGGGTGTACTTGGTAAGCTGGATAGCTTAATTATTGTAGAAATATCCGAAGGACGCGGCTTCAAAGGAAACAATGGTCCACCAGGACTGCGAGGTAAACCAGGCCATGATAGCAAGTTCCAGATGGCCCGGTCAACCCACGGGGCACTTCCGGCACAGCTGGTAAACCTGGAATACATAGGAGTGCTAGACTATCAGATGCGCGAGGCAAGTTTGGCGAAAGTGAAATTATCCAAAGCCACGACTGCCGTCCGCTTAAGACGGCAGTCGATTTGGACGACTCAAAAACAATAATGAATGAAGTATATAAGCTAGAATAGATCTTTCCTTTAAAAGTAAGTATATAAATTAGAATAGGTCTTTCCTTTAAAAATTGGTTAGATCTTAAAATCGGGTTTCAGTGGAACCAACAACTTTCGAACAAAACCGTGCGATTTTATTACAACGGTTAGTATAAATTCAAAGTTAATCAATAAGCACAAATAAATTTATAAAAACAAAGAACAATTTAAAACAATATCAGTGAGTCATTAAATCATCAACGGAATTAACGTTTGAATCATATGGGACAACTAAATAGCGACTGAAATTGTACAGCTGCTGAGGACCACGTACTTCACTTTCAAGTAGTGGCAGTTTAGTTACGTTAAAGTCTTCATAGAGATCAGCAATCTAAAATATAAATCAACAATACAAAAATACACTTTTTCCCGTACTGCTGTTAACAGTGATAAGCTCAAAAGCGTGATGACAAAACAAGACGATACGCAAAAATATAAGGATTCTTTTCTATATATAAAATTTCTCCAAAAATAAGAAAATATATTTTAAACTTGATAATTCAAACCTGTTCTAAATATTTCTTCTGTATACTGTATCTTGCTGAACATTTCTTACATTTTACACAACCATTGTCATCTTTTTCCGGATATAGCAATTGATTGACGATAATATTGTGTGTATCGATATTCTGCAAAGATTTACAATTCGGCGCCGATAAAAGAAAAGAGCATCACTAAAGCATTGTAAATGAATAAATTAGAACCTGTTTAGTTAATTCCTGAATAAGGCGTTCCGTTTCATAGAGAGATAGGAATTCGGCAATACATACACAAACGAAGGTAGTGAGGTCCTATAAGACATCAACGGATGAGTCTCACTAATAGATTATTAAAATTATCAATAGAAAGTTCTGAATGTAGTGAATTTAAAAAATATCATATTAATAAATCAAGAAGTTGCTTCATAAACTTCCATAAATCAAGAAGTTGATTTCTGCACTATGTTAATGCAGAACATTTTTAAAGGTCTTTAATGGAGCGTCCAAAAAACCACACCGGATCCTTGAACTGAGAGTTTATCCTCCTCACTACGTCCAACGTTTCCCTGAGCTTATTTGCCGTATCATCTGCTGAGATTTCGCCAAGACCCAACATCCCACCCATCTGAACATGAATAAATATACAAGCTGTGAGACATATCAGAAATAAAGCATTAATCAACGTGATATTTACAACTTTCAAGCAAAAGTAAAACACAGATTAATGTTTTTACAACTACGGTATAATCTCTTTTGTCAAGTTGTATGAATCTTCGTTGGTAAAAGTAAGAATATCGGCAACTCGTTTTATTAGATGCAAGTGATATATTTCAATGGTAAAAAAAGTGATAGTATTCAATCATTTTTAGCGTCACTTGTGCATCCTTGTGTTCAACCCAGTAAGTTAAATATACTTTTTCTTAATTCCCAGAATAATATTGCTATCATAATCTGACTCAAAAACGGAGAAGATTAGATAACAAAGAAGTATTAATTAGAGTATCATAATAAAGAAGTGTTAACTAGGGATATATTGTGTATCACTTTGAATAGAATAAATTTACTTGTGTCATTAGAGGAGCAAATGAACTCTGCAGACCGATAAGTTTACCCAAACTACTTTCGATAAGCGTTGGGAATTGCAGTAATCTTAAAGTATGACCTGTTGGAGCAGTGTCAAAAACAACCACGTCAAAGTCCATTGATTGTATCAGTCTGAAAAGATGTTATAACTTTTTGAATTGGTGATAAATAAAAGGCAGAAAGCACAATAGAGTGGATAGCAGATAACTCAGCAGGAATCTTTAGAGGAAGATAATTTATTGAAATAATTGCCAGAATGGCCAGCAGAGGATATACGAAAGTTTACGGAGGCCGTTTATTAAGTGGTACCATGAAAAAGATAAAAAATGGCACTAACTCGCAAAGTCACTAGGAAGAAAGCTAAAGCGCCTGAAATTAATGCCAAAAAATTCTTTATGAAGTATTTATTACTTCATCATTTGCGAAAAGCTCATTGCCTCGTCGATACCTGGGAGACCACCGACCATTTCTTGCAATACTTGCCGACCGAGACTCATCATGTCTGAAATATAAATCTAGCAAAAAATTGAGATCTAACGTTGGATTCGATGCTATTAACATGAAGTAATTTGAAAAATTAAGTGTCTTAAGAATTTGCAAAGTTCGAATTTGCAAAGTGCAGAGGAGTTATGTCGAAAAGGAAAAGAGAATACCATAACAGTATTTCACTGAACTTAAAGTGATTTAAATATCTAGTTCCAGGTAACTGACCCAGAGATATATTTTGAAATTTTTCCTGAAATAAATGGATGACTATAAAGGTATACCTCCTTCACTGCTCTCTACTCCAGGATTCACTATTTGAGCATCATTTCCGAAATTTGCCTCAATCTCCTATAAATAAAAAATAGACAAACATAATGTATCATAAATAAGAACGGATGATTAACGCTGATTTGTAGAACGAACCATTGCATACAAATTATTGTAACCATTCACAGCGCTTGGAGTTTTGCTAAATTTTTGTGCAAAAGCGTCCGATATATTGTGTGCAGGGTCCGTGGAAATTATAAGCACACTTCGTCGCACTTGCGACAATTGAATAGCTAACGAACAACTGCAATTAATTGCAATTAATCGCTTTTAGCAAAATAAAAACCTACTGTTAGAGCAGTATTGGAAATGCAGAAGTTTATATAGTGCACAAAAATCTAGAATAATAATTAAGTCATGTCACAAGTCATCAGATCTGTGCAAAAACATACTGGAGAAGATGAAACAAAGCTAATACCTGCATGTTGTCTTACCCACACCACCTTTACCGCCCACAAAAATCCATTTCAATGTCATCTGATTGATTACATTTTGCAGCGTAGGTTCTAAAGTGTCTTCCATCACAGTCTAAACCTGAATATTAAACGTTTATTTCACTTCCTCATTATAAAGTTGAACTCAATCAGGCAATTAAATTAGCGTCTTAATGAAAAGACACATTTCGCATAACAGTGTTTTCGAAGATGGATGAAGTTGTACATGTTTGGTTTCGAATCATGCAACACCTCTCATCTTATTTACAACATACTTTTATACTAGTGTTATCTCACCATTTTTTCCCCTTTTTTATTCCGCTGAAAACTTATTATGTCTGAATATGAGTGAAGAAAATGATGCCAAATGTCATGCCCATCAGCCTCTCTCAGTTTTAAGTTCCATCTAAAGTTGAAGAGGAAGTCATTTAAATTTCTCAATTTCGCCTCAATCATTATTCTGATATATTCTTTTGTTAAAGAACGGAATGAAATACCTCATCCATTCTCAGTTCAGGATTAAAACCAGATCGAAAATCATGTTCGCAGCATCTTATGGACAGTTTTAGCAGCTATTACCTAACCTATAATCTTATTATTACGAGCACACATATATACATTCATTACCCTACTTTTAACTTGAGGATCAACCAACGCGCCCGCACCGTTATATCCAGTCCTCATGTCTAAGAAACAAGAAACCACAGCTTTTTATTGTGCGACACCGTAGGTTTGAAGACGGTTTGCTAAATTTCATTAAAAAAAAATCGGTTCGTCGTAATGGATTTTTCATATGAGAGGATGGGATTTTGGTGAGCATTTTGCCATCCATTCTGACATGAAGCTATTCACTACTTGAAGCAATAATAGTTTGGTTTGGCTTGAAGCTAGAACAAATACACGATCGACCATATTAGGTTGATGCAAAAATAATTTGCCTAACAAAACATCATGAAAATGCCAATAATTAAAATTAAACGATTAACATGAGAGCAGGATCGACAACAGATACTTTTTATTTACAGCGAGAAGTAAATTATATATATCTATATACATATATCAACTATACCAGTTGATAAATTAGTACAGACTGAGATGAGAGTTAATGAGCAACATGTCACTTCGGTGAGAAAATTATAGACACAGTTGTCGCAACACGGAAAATTTGCTCTCAACATAGGAAAAGCCCTACAGCGATAAGTGATTGAAGTACCTAGGCAAATACTTTCCGTTTTATCTAAATGATTGAAGTACAATTATATTATGAAATATATTTATGGTCACCTATGGTCATTTTTCATTCCATAAAAAATTTAACAAGTAATATTCAAACATATCATATACACAAGCGTTCTTAATTCTTAGCAAAACAAATCACCCGAGCTGAACTTTAAGTTTTTTTAGCATTTGGCCATATATATTCATTAAACATACTAAGCAAAACTGTCATGCATCTTAATATTCTTACGTCAGTCAAATGAGTATGTGTATGTGCAGCAAGTCAACATCGTCTGAATCGTCATTTATTGACTATCTTGCAATAAAATTTGTTGTGGTCGAATGTTGTGTTGTGCTCAATTTTCTGAAATTTTGGGCATTAGAATGAAGAGAGCAAGAAAAAGGGAGAGAAAAGTTTATTAGAAATTTTAAAATGTTTTAGGAGATTTTGAAAGAAGTTTGGAAGAAGGTACCGGCAACATAAAAGAATATATAGCCATCCTTGACACATTCAGATATAACCTCTGCTTCTGTTCTCTCTTCAACATGACTATCATCGAAATGCATCCAGATGTTTTTGTTTAGGTTTCTCACATCACATACATAATGTCCTGAATGTCCATCATCATCAGTATACTTAATTTCTGTTCATGGAGTTTAAACGTAGATTTTTCGAAATCAAGTAGAAATCTAAGGTACTTCTGGGTATAGCATAAATTTTCATGCTTAAAGAAATGTTTTATAAGCTGTTTCCTTATATCAGGTATTATTCGATACAACAATGAACGGCCGCAATTATCAAGTAAATGCTAACCGTTACTTGGACCATTCCCTTTATGACTGATAACTGCGGCAAGCTGATAATCACATATTGCACCATTCTACAAAAAACGTACGCAAGACATTTTCAGGAATGAAATACAAGACATTTTCAGGAATGAAATACATTGAATAAGAGCTCATAGAACAGATAATTTGACAAAACTTTTTTCAAAAAATATTTGATGTAAAAAAGGAGAATTATTCGAATCTGAAGAGCAAAAGAAGGAGAATTAATAATATCAGCATTCAAGTTATCAATAAGCATACCGAAATAATGTCAAGAACTGGTTTGTAATGAAAATTTTCATTAATGAGGAAAATGGCATCCTTTCCGTTGTCATCATATTTTTGAATCGGCAACTCTATAATAACGGAAGAAATAAAAAATTAAACAATTCTGGGAAACCAACTCTTAAGCCTATTATGTAATGAAAAACATTATATATCCATTATTCAAAAAATATGTAATTAAACAGAGACATTTAGTAGAACTTACATTTTTGCTTTCATGAGAAGAAAAAGGAAAACGAAAAGGAACTGATTATGAGAAAGGAACTGACTATGGAATTTGCCATCCTTTCCAACTGTATACAGTGGCCTATACCGAAGCCATTTACCATTCAAAAATGTCCAAATTTCAGCATCTAATAAAGCAGCAAGAGCGAAAAGTTCGATTTCTGTCGCCCATTCGCCATCATTTGTCATTTTCTTTGTATGTTCTTTCCAGTCAGCTAGCGAAAAGTGATTCACTTCACGAAGTTGATCATCATACTTCTCTTCAAATTTCACTACCTTGAAATTGCAGTGACTAGATCATTTATGCTTAATTTATAAGCATTATTTTAAATAGAAAACATGATCAATTACATTTTTCCTAACGATCAAGTGCTCCTCATCACTCCCTGATAAGTAAAGCGCTATCGAGCGAAAGAGACAGTTTCCATCTGCTACAACAGATGCAGTGTTCGAAGGTACACTTTTACAGAAAAGAGGTTTCGGCTCATGCCTGCAAAATATATTTTAAATGACCCCTTCTATCCACTTTCGAAAGTTAATCAGTTCGCTTGAAAAGCTGTGATAAACTAAACTTTGATGAAAACTTTTATCAGGATGTTCAAAAAATCTCAAAGCAGGTACCGAACTGCCAAAGAACGATAGCGAATATTTAATTCAGCACAGCTACGTTCACAAAAATCAGGTCGCGGTAAGCAGAATAACGTCAAATAGTCCAGTCTCTGAAAAAGTTGAAAAATTAAGATTGCGAAAAGAGAATTATGTGGCTTACAAATAATTCTTAGTAAAAAAAAGCTAGCGTTACGTGAACTGATATTTTTGATAAAAAAGGATAACCCTCGTCATTGAAAATATTTGCGTTTTTAAATAGAAATGTTGGATTAAGCAAAAATTATGACGAAAAAAAGCGAAAGAAAAACTTTGTCAGCACTGGAATCATATGCAATGACTGAGAATTTTGTAGTATTTATCGAGGAGATTAATAATCCCCCAAGATAAGTGAGAATTCCTATATCAGGAAATTCTTATGTTTTTGCAAATTATATCATTTTTGATGTAAAATTGTAGTGCTGTAAAATCTATTTCTTTATTAAACAGTATTCAAATTAACAGGAGAACCAAATAAAAAATTTTAAATACAGCAGAGACTTACATTTTCTGAACTATTGGAATCATATGAAATTACTCCATTCGGAGGTGTTTCCATAACAAAAGACATTTGATCATCACTAATAGTGCTGCCGATAGGAAGAATGCTGTTAAAACAATTTTTAAGCTCAGACTGTTTTATGTCATAAGAAATTAAACGAATATACATTGAAAGATTCACTGCATCTTTCAATTTCCTTTGTGCTCTTCTTGATGTTGATTGCTTGAAATCATAACGCTTCAGAAAGATGATCAAGCATCTAAAATATGATATCCTTTGACATGATTAATAATCAAAGAAATATCAGGTACTGGAAATAGTATATCTCAAAGAAAAATGACCATTTAAGGTTCAGCACTGGAAATTGATGAACATTTAGAGAGGAGCTTTAACCTCTGCATAATTGAGAAAATGTAACATCTGAATTGTTTCGCAAAGTTTTGAAAAATAGCAAATTCGCACCAAATTAAAGCAGACTTCTATAGCGAAACCCTAAATTTATAGGACTATGCTTAAAGCATCCAGTATTGGTAAAAAATTTTTATTAAATTACTTTGAAAGACTTCGAAATTCATGACTCATAGTGGCGTATTTTTCATTGCATCGAGGACAAATATGTTCAACCGCTTCACTTTTTAAACAATTCTCTAGCAATAACTGCAGTGAAGGTGGATCATTGTTCCTGCAAAGGATTATTTAAAAAAATTGGTATGAGTCTTATCCTAAATTTACAAACTGTCTAGAAAGGTTTTTAATGTGAAAGAATATAAAAGGAAATAAGAACAAATGGTAGATAAAAGCAACAAAACTTACACATCATGCACGATTTGTATTGGTAAAAACACTCCTTTTTCATACATTACTTGTTCGGTGCCACATCTGCAAGAATTATGGCATCATTATCCTGCAATCAATGCTTTTTAAATCAAATCTTGAGAATTATGTGATTTTACTTGAAAAGAGTTTGATAAGAAACATTAAATAAGCGTTTAATGGTTATAAAATTTACTGCAAAACTCAGAATTTTAGAAAGACTTAATTACTCATATTTTTAAAAAAATTTTGGCATTTTCAGCGAAATAGCAGGAGTCTTTACATATTCCTGCAAATACAGATTCCTGTTCTCTCGCTGTAAGTGCTCAGAACATTAATTTGATCTGCTAAATTAAAACTTTGTATTTCAAATTGTATCGTTCTCTACCGAAAATATTAATAGGTAAGGCTAGTGGACCCAAAAGCAGAAGAGAACAAGAAACAGAATGGTTTATAATTTTAAAAAATTTGCTTTGATTCTTATATCAAAAATCGTCATCATATAATTACTCATTTGCATCTCAAGAAAAAAACATTATATAGGCAGAAATACTAACTTATTACAAGTAATTTCGTGTTTTAATTCAAAACCAAAAATTGACGAAAGAGACATCGTTGATTCGGATATATTGTTTCCTTCGGCATATCTTTTATTTGCAAGTGATTCTAGCTCGGAGTCAATTTTTTCCAACATAATAGTTAAAAACTCTTGTGCATCCTGTAATAACCATTTCAAACTCAAGCACCATTAATTGTTTGGTAGCAAGAAAGTGACCTTATCGTTCTTCCTGCATTCCTTCTTATTTTTCGGCCCCACTGAAACTTAACATGCGAAAAATGATAATTTGAATATGAAAGTTAAAAATCAAATACGCTGCCTCTTGTTCGGTCATTTCAAATCGCTCGTCGTCTAGAAATTTAAAAACATTTTCCAGCAAACACCGCTTCTTTGCATTGGCTGCTTTTTGATAATTTTTTTGAAGTGCGTTTAAAGCGCTGAAAAAAAATCATATCAAGATGAAGCGTTCGCTCCTTCATTGTAATATCATACCTCTGGCGCAAATACAGACATATTGGACAGTTTAAAGAAGCCTACAGTGTCAAATGTCTACAGTAAAATAGTTTTTGGTCAACGATTTGGACCTTATGATCTTCTATAGTCTTTTCTATATTGCACAGCAACTTTCATTTTCACCCTCTGATGTAGTAATAAGATAATTTCATGAAATAGATAAACAGCAGTCTTAAAAAAAAGCAACCTCAGGATAGTGTCCTTTGATGATTCTGGCACGACATTTAACAGATCTTTAAAGGCCTCAACATGAAATAATCCTTGCAGTACAGCATTCATATAACATGAGTTTCCAAGATTCAGGAATCTGAAAGAATGTATAAATTTGAAGGTAATGCAAATGGGTGCAAAACAGCTAAATAACAATCTATTCTACCTGTCATCCTCCTTTACAAGTATTGCTAAAACTCCATTACAGTAATCTGTTAAATTTTCAAATATAGAATCCAAATTTTGTCATCGAATCTACTTCAAAGTTCTCATTCATGTTCTTAATTAAATGCCAACTTTTCAAATCGAAGTTGGTCGCTTATTACTGGTACAAACAATTTCTGTTCTTACTGCAATCATCTGTTCTACTACAAAAGACCACCAAACACGATGTATAACTGTTTCAGTCATTACCCTTTCTGTGAAATAGCATCTGTTCCTGCCGATAAACGCTCGAAACTGGTTGAGAGATCAGATGTAGATTGTTTGCTATGGGTGCATAAAAAAGTATCGTCCAAATTGGTAATTTTCTTTTTCGGACTATTTCTTTTTGTAATTGCACTGTTCATTTCTAATATTCTGTCTTCTTCTTTCAAGAGCTCAGCAGGATGCTGCTTGGTAAAAGGATCTATCAAAATACCGTTGGCTTCTTCTTCAGGTTTATGAACAAGTCTTTTATTGGGAGAACCCTCATAAATGTCAATAGAAGTGACTGGTTTTCTTTTCTGATTGCTATTTTTCACACGCAGTGGGATTACTTTCTCGCTGTTCTTTCGCTTTACCAGGTTACTATAAAGAGTAACGTGAATTATCATGAAATTTATCATGTGATACTTATCACGACATGCTTCCACAAATTATAGAGCATCGTGAGATCAAAACAGAAGTTCTTCCATTATATTTCAAAATAAAAAGACTGGAAGCAGTATTGAATATAAAAGCATTTTGTGATTTTGCAAACATACGACAAATATTCAGAAGCTGTTATTCGTATAATAAACCACTGTGTTTCAAAAAAAGTATAATCTTACAGTACATACAAGTTCTACGAACTTTTATGAACAATTCGCCATTAAGAGCACATATGAAAAAGCATACCTAGCAACATAAGCTTGATGTTTCACACTTATCTGGTGGAATTTTGGCAGTTGCTTGACCAATGTTCGCTTTTGAACTGTTGATTGATGTTGAATTGCCGATTTCGTGTCGTCAAAAAATGGAAAAAGACGAATTACAAAAGATTTATTCATTGGAAAATGGTATACCATAGCGATGTTCCAATGTCCAAAACCAAATTTATTTCAAAAAATTTCCAGAATATTTTCAAAGGAACAAGGAATTCGTTTGATTTGAGATGAACAAAAATATATGATGACTATCAAGTACTTATCGATTATTTGATACATCCTTACAACAAAGACATATTCCGATAATTCAAATCCCAACCTATACGTTTCTGCTGAAGATAACGAAAAGCGTAATAAATTGTATGACAATCTTTAGATCTTTCAGGCTTTATCAGCACATGCTCATTGCAATCAGCGCCCGATTTAAGTCTGCAAATCCGAAATACCAAACTACCGCAATCTTCCGCTCGTTCTAGACCACTTATTTGTATACATTCCTAAATCAAATCTTAACATAATGAAATTAAATTTTCTCAAGACAATTTTTGATTTGAACTTCTAAGCAACTAACGACTGCTTTAGAAACCCATTACCAACCATAAACTCTTGAAGACCATTACGAATTTTGAATTTCTTCTACACGAAAGAATATCTAAATTTTATTGCATGTTAACCATTCAAAAAAATATTAACGCTTCTACCTCATATGAATGAACTTTGAATGGAAGAACTAAAATGCTAAAACAGAATCATAAATAGGGAGAAAGTATCAAACCAACCCTTTCCAGACGTCCTTCTCCATCTTCCAAATAAAATATACGCAATGAGCTTACTTCGCCATCGTTACATAGCTCAATGAAGCCTTGATGCAAATTGTCTGTCAGCAACACTTCATCTTTTCCCACATTTATCTTGAAATAAAAATTGCATTATCAATATTTTCCTCTTATTTTCACGTAAAATTTTAAAATTGAACAAAATTTATCTCCTACCAACACCGGCCATCTTGTGAGATATAAAACCATGTGATGATTTGTTGTTGAATTAAGCCACTGCAAAGCTCATTAATATTAATACAATTAACAACAAGAACTGTGTCTGTGTGCACGTGTGTTTGCGTGTGCGTGCGTGTGCGTGTGATATTCGTGGAATCATGCCTGATAAACATATGATCACATCTGATAAATATCGGATCTTAATAGCAAATACCAAAAGTTATTTTTAATATGAATCAGAGCGTATACGAATGTTACACCTAGTATCGCATTTTACATAGCCTAAATGCCAACGAGTATTAATGACAATCAAAATAATCAGTAATCCAAAGTTACCATTAATCAATGAACTCATTCTAGGGATATCTCGGGTTATTTCCTTATCTATATAGCAGATCAATAATATCTTCCTCTCTCTCTCTCACAACATCCTTTCCATAATTCAAACAAAAAAACTCTCTAGTCGATATAGAAATATCATAAAGCCAAAATTTCATTCACTTAGCCTTTAAAATCATTCGAAATCTAAGACCGATATCTCCTAGATCTCCTGAATCAATTTCGTGTAATGTTCACGTAAATGAAGCGAAAAGACGAGCCATATCGAGAGATATACAATACATCGTTCATCCCACTCAATCTTCCTCTTTGCTTCTCCTTCTTTTCCCTATCCCATCTAAGTCATACATTCTTACCTTAAATTTACATATAACGATTATCCCAAACTAACGTAACACATTACTGTACTCATATATCCCATATGAAATCATTCAGATAATTCTCGCAAAACTGTTAATAAGCTGTGATGGATATTACATTCATTGATTGATCTTTTTAAGCTATTATTCCTCAAATGCAAATTTCAGTATAATTTGATGTATTGTTTTCTAATTATACGTAGTGAACATTAGAATGTGTTATTTTCTATTCTTTCTTCTCTTTTTTTTTATAAATTTAATCGATCAGAATATTGAAGGATAAATAGGCACAAACATTCCTATTCTTATCATTTCATTTATACTTTTTTAAATCAAAAAATGGCTGGCCTATAATCATTTCATTTATACTTTTCAAATCAAAAAATGGCCTGTAATCATTTTACTTAAACTTTTCAAATCAAGAAATGGCCTGTAACCATTTCATTTATACTTTTTTAAATCAAAAAATGGCTGGCCTATAATCATTTCATTTATACTTTTCAAATCAAAAAATGGCCTATAATCATTTCATTTATACTTTTTTAAATCAAGAAATAGCCTGCAATCATTTCAGTTAAACTTTTCAAATCAAAAAATGGCTTATAATCATTTCATTTATACTTTTTTAAATCAAAAAATGATTAGCCTATAATCATTTCATTTACACTTTTCAAATCAAAAAGTCTATCTATCTGTCAACAGTATTATCTATCAATGGTAAACTTTTTGAAATGATTACAGGTCACTTTGACATTTATTTATTTTCAACACTAAAAAAAAAGGACCTGAATTCCTCCATTCCATTCATTGATATATCTTTTTTACAATTTTATTTTTGCAATGTGATTATAGAAATTGCGTCTACCACAAAAAAAAATGCTTAATTTTGAAGATATCGTCAATGTTGTAAAAATTTGAACCATTTTGTTTGTTTACAAATTGAGGAATTGTTAACGTTCAAAATGAAAATTTGTCTAAATGTAAACAAATTTAATTTCTATAAATTAATTGATTCACAGTAGCAATATAATATTATTGTAACTTCGTAGATCGCATAGCAATGATAATTTACTATAACTTGTTAAATCGTAATCTTTAAGTTTCAGTCTTAGTTTTAGTCTTAATTCAATTATAATTTTAATATTAGATGATTATAGGTAAATGCTTAAAGAGTGAGATTGAAAAGGAAATAGAATGAATTATTTGAAAAGATTTGAACATATCAATAATTCAATTAAGCGTAATTATTTTAAATGTAATGCTGGTTGATATCTTTAATGAGGGAATTTGAATTTAAGTGAAATCCCTATTGAAAATTAGTTATCAGTGATAAGTTATTAACTTTCCTGTTAACATTTACGAATTCAACTTTCGAAAATTGCCATAAAGAATTTGCTGAACTTTGAAAAGCACTTGTAAGTAATTCACAATTATTGTTCTCTTTTGCAAAATTATATTTGTTTACATGTTTGCAGAAATATTTGCTTGAAAGGATTGTATTTGAATTTGAAAATGTTTATTTGAATTTGAAAACTGAAAATATTTGAATTTGAAAATTGAAAATATTTGAATTTGAAAATTTGAAAACCATTATTAGCACAATCTTTTTCTTTTTTGTTTAAAATATTATTTTTGTTTTATATGATAATTAATTATTCTAATGAATTTTATTTTATATCTTTCTTTAAGATTTAATTTTTATTTTATATGGCAATTATTCTAATGGAAGTAAAACGCTTCTCTGATACTATCAATGTTCAACATTATCATTCAGCAAAATGTTCACTGCCTTTTAGTCTGATCGGAATCTCAAATCCTTACGTTCAATGTATGCTTATCGTTCATCCAACAAAAAAGAAATACCATTCAATCTTTCTCCTTTACTTTTTCTCTCTACTACTTAAAAGTATTTACGCAACATTTACCTGCAAAAAAAGTGATAATTAATCACTAATTTTAATATCATTAATTTTTAAAAATTAATTATCAATTAATTTTTTCACTCACATTCATCTCTCATCCTTAAATGCTTTAAATTTTTCTTTAAAAATTGTTAAATATATATGTTAAATATAGAGAGTATATGACTCGATTTTATCACTGCAACTTTTCATTTTTATGATTAGTTACTGATAAATGAAGAATGAAATAATTTATATTTTCAAACTCAAAATTTTTTGCAACTGCAATTTGTGATAAAACTGCTCTTTTGCATTAAAATTTCGTCCCATTTTAATAAATTTAATAAGATCATATAATTTTATCAGTTAATTAAAATGACGAAAATTTGTCGCTTCATTTTTTTTAATCATTTTGCTTGCGACATCTATCCTCAAAACGTTCATTAAAGCTTTTATACAACGGAGTATGCTGTTAGCATGCTGCAGATAGCTTTCGTTTTCCTTTTAGTTCCTGTGCCATAAGCGCCTCGTTATCCTGGTATTTTTATTTAGAAAATTTGGGATACGATTTATCAAACTTCCTTCTTTCCACAAGAAAAAATGAGTAATTAATAGTTCAAATTTTAATTACAATAGATAAAACGATAGTTTGCGATCTCCATAATTTTATGATATTATTAAGTTTGAAATTATTAACTGACAATAATTCTGTTTCCACTTTCGACAAAGTTAACAATTCTTTTATTAGCAACTGAAACCGAAATATGTTCCATATATGTTTAAACTGCAACGAACAAAATATTTTAGCATTCAACAATGAACTTGAATGATAATGAATTTCTATCTGTTTAAAAGATTTCAATCTTTACAAACATCGATTCATTCTACAAATGAAAGTTTAATCTTAATTCGAATAGTTTCGATTAAAATTCAAATTTAAGTTTCTTTTATAAGACTGCCACTGAAAAATACAAACATAACAACTGAACAATTTTTATCAGATTCAATTGTTACAGTGAAAATTATTGTAGTAAATAATTAAGTAGAAAAAACAAAAACAAAAGGAACAAATTAGAATGGAAGGAAAAAGAATGAACGAGAATTGCTGGAATGTAAAATTAACCGTAAATTAAAAATCAACCGTACTAATTAAATTATTCCAATGATAGATATACTAATTGCATGAGTCAAATAATTAAAATCTTATTTGCAAATTTTTGAAAATTTTTACAAAAATATTTCGAAATTATAAAAATATAAAAATTTGTTATTTCATTTTAAAATTCATATGGAAATATATGAAAATCGCTGCCAATTAAATCTTTTTATTATATTTAAATTAATTAAATTTTTATTTTTGCATTTTTGCAAAAAATTGTGGAATAATTATTAAAGTTAGGATGGATAGATGTGTATCCGAATTATTAATGTTCGGAATAAATTTCGGATCGATGTATATCCGAATTATTAATATTTGGAATAAATTTCGGAAGGATAAATATCCGAATTATTAGTACTTCGAATAAATTCCTGAAGGATATACATATCCGAATTATTAATATTTGAATAAATTCCTGAAGGATATATATATCCGAATTATTAATATTCGGAATAAATTTCGGATGGACATATAATCGATAATATTCGGAATAAATTCCTGAAGGATATACATATCCGAATTATTAATATTCGGAATAAATTTCGGAAAATATCGGCGATATAGAAAAAAAGAAGGATACAAGAAGAGAAAAAGAAATAATCATATGATCGTATTATTAGCATAAAAAGAAATAAAGAAATCAAAAAAGGAATGAATGAATTGAATTATTTCACATATAAGCAAAGAAATGAAATCATTTCATTTTTTTCAACTAAATTTTTTTCATCAAATTAAAGAGAGAATATTTAAAAAGGTAAGCTTCTCTTTCATTCTCTTTCTCTCTTTTCTTCTTTTCACAGTTTTTCATTCAAAATATTGTTGAAGCAATTTTTTAGCGTAATTTCTCTTTTCTCGGATGTATTGATACATGCATCATAATGAATGCTACGTTGTGGATCAACAACGCCATGCTTATTTATATCATGTTCAATGATTGTTGTTTCACCGAATAATATGATACCACAATCTTTACATCTGTAAAAGATTTCTCTAATAACATTTCATTCGTATTCATTATCATTGCTATAATATTGTATGATATTTTAGTGATAAAAATTAATTTAAAGAGAAGACTTTATCAGACTGATAACAAAAGTCTAAAATTTATCAAATTTGTTTTTATTTTATCACTCGGATACTTTAGAGATCATTTCATTATTACTAACATTTTATAGTTTTGCAAAAATTTACGAAAAGTTATGGGGGAGAAAAAAAGAATGAAAATATTGATTTTTTGTTTTGTGATAGATAATTAAAAATTTTGTTTTAAATAAATTCGAAGTAATGATAATGAAGTAAACCTATAATGAAGATGTGCTTGAGCATGACGCATTAATGACTTCTTTCGTGTTGAAATTTTTCTCGTACAAATCATACACGTTAATTTTGTTAACGATTTCTCTTTTGCTATCGCACATATCTTATCAATTAGCTAAAAGTGAGTTAAGTGATAGGGCGTTTTAATTTATTCTGCTATTTAGTATATATCGATGAAAGTGATTTTATTAAATGAAATATCATTTAGAATTATTATTTCATTATTATCAAATTATTTATTACAAATTATCATTGCCATATCATCATTTTCATTACAATTATCATTCTTATAATAAGCTATAACATTAATGTTATTCGTCCCACATCACTAATTATTATAGCAATTATCATTCTTATAAAATTATTATAATTATGTAAATTTGACAAAAAAGCGGCTTTATTTGATATTGATAATTTTATGATAAAATTTAATAGAATCAAGTAATTGAATGTTATTGAGTGAAGTATATGTATATTGATTGATTGTTTTACTGATAAACTGGATGAATTAAGAAACGAACATTAGAATATGCCGCTTTTGCTTTGGTAATATTCCGCGGGAAGCATGTTCGCAATAAGGATATTAGTTGAGACATATTTCGTCGATTCTCGTAAGTTATTGATGGATCCTACAATGTCGTAGGATTATCTTGTAAGGTGTGAATATTTCAATGTATTTTATTTGCTTCTCTTTTATATCACTGATATTATCATCATTTTTTTTTTTATTTTTGTTAAATTAGTTGACCTTATTGGGATGTCCTTGTCTGATGTGAGCATATATTCGTTCTAACTGACATTCACTGGCGCCACACATTTTGCAACGATATGGCATAACTTCAGCATGTCCGTATAAATGAATTAAAATTAGTGAGTCCGAATTTTGCACCTTCTGTTCACACATTTGACAGATCAACAAATCCTCTCTCGCATAACTGAAGAAAACATTCATCTAATGATAAATTTAAGAAGATAATATATTTCATAATCAATCATAAATTGAACAGTAATTTTCTTTGTCTTAATAATATGATAATATAATACCTCATCCGGATTGTTTTAAGTTTCCGGTAGAATTCAATCAATGCTTTCCTTTGTTTTTTAGTATCTAACTTCTCATCTATACTTTCAACATCCACATATTGCACGTCTTCACCATCTTCATTCTCACAATTATCGTTATGATGATTGCTGGCACCATTAGTATCGCATTTAACATTTCTTCTTCTTCGTTTTTTACCATAAATATTACTGCCAAATTCTTTGATCTTTTCCTGTGACCGTTCCATTCTTTGGAGAGTTGAGATTCTGACACAGTCATCTGGAAATCAAAATTATTATTATCGATTCAGCAAATTTGATCATAAAATAATAGCAAAAATATTTAGACGAAAATTCCAATGTTTCAAAAATTCACACATTCAGGAAAAATTGGATACTTAGCGAAAATTTATTCAAATAATATCCGAGTGCTAGCAATTAATCTATAAAATTTAATTAAGAATTTTTCTCTTGAATTTTCTTATGCTTATTAATAAGCTCAAATCACAAGGTGAAATCAAGTTTTCAAAATCTGGACATAGTTACATATTTCTTACAGGATCAATAATTTTAATTAGAAGGATATTTTACAAATGTTGCATAAAAACGGACTAGAAGAGCAACAAGGTGTAGATTCTGGTTCTTTTTGTTCGATCACAATTACTTTAGCTCGTTTGATCACTGTCATTTCACCGCTTTCCATTGCTTGTTGTTGAAAAGATTCTGAAGTCCGGCGTTTCATGAAAGGCGATACAGATGGTACTTGCTGATGCAATCCATGTTGTGCTGTTAGCCGTGGTAGTTGCATTTCGTGATGTCGCATGAGATTCTGCCATGCTTGTGTTGTAGAATTTGCTATTTTCTGTAATTCGTCTGCAACCAAAAAATTTGACATATCATCAAATTGTGCTTCCTCAACGGACGGTATATTCAATAATGGCAACGTCGAGGGCGCGACTGCCGGAAGATAATTTGTGTTCATAATTGAATTAAATTCCGAAAAAATTGGTTGTCTATTACAGGTAGGAGATGAAGAGATAGCATGAGCATTCAAATTCTGCATGAAATTTGGATATGTCGTTCCGTTTCGTTGCATATCAAATAACGCAAACCCAAAATTGTTAGCCATTTGTTCCGAATTCAGGATTTGCTGCTGCAAATTTTCCATTGTCGTTTGATTTCCTTTTAGCTCCAGCATTTTCTGCTCAGGTTGTTGGAGAATTTGCACGAGTAATCGTAGTTGTAATGGATCCATTATGTTTGGGAAATTTAGAGTTATTGAATAGATTAGGTAACTTGGATTGTTTATTTAAGGATTACCAGTAACAGTACCAATCGATTATATTGGAATGAAATTTTGACGACACCTTCTTTGCTTCTATTGTCGAAGAAATATTTATTACTGTAATAGTTATCGCTCACTTGCAAATTATCTTGTCCCGAATAAATTGCACAAAATATTTAGATGCTTCTATGATAATAGTTCGCATCAATTATCTGAAAAGGTTAGGGTTCAACGTTTTTCATATTTCTTTTTTTATAATTTTTCGATTTCTATAATAGATAATATTTAATATTTGAAGAATTAAAGAATTATTTCTCGATAACTTTATCAGATATGTTAAGATGGATGAGTAGAGTGGAATAATTTAATAATAAATTTTTTTACATATTAACGTAATTTATATTTGTAGGATATTGATTTTTTAAATCCTAACTTAATTTATATTTGCAGGACAAGAAATTAAAAAGGAAATTTTTATGTATTGGATTGAGATAATTTGTTATTTGAAGAAAAATATATTTAACTAAATTGATCGCTTAAGAATTTCATTTCTACTTTTTGCATGCATACATTTGCTAAGAGTTGTTGATCATTTAAAAGATATTAGAAATATGATCGGAATAGCTTTTTGAATATATTACAGATTGAAGCAGAAAATGGATGTGAAAACCACTCAACAGGTAGTATTAGGAGAAAATGTACAAAATGGATTTGTATTAGTACTTTTCATTCCTGTATATGTAAATCCCTGTTGTTATACTGAAAATCACAGGTATATACGCACACACACACACACACACACACACACACACACACACACACACACACATACACATTCAACAGCTGTATAAACCCTTTAAAAATAGCTGCCATTTTTAGTATAATTAAAAAAAAATCTTTCAAATAAAAATATCCAAAAGTTTTTTTCCTTATGAGTAGAAAAATCTGATAAAATTAAACAAAGAGCTTCTTTTTTTTTTTGTCATACCGCTATCAGAAATCTTATCAGCTATTAGAAATCTTATCAGTCCCATTTCATTTAAATTGATAAATTTTTTAGCCATTTAAAAATTTTCAACTAACATAATGAAAAATATCCCAATCTTCCTTTTACTCTCTCTCTTCCATCTAAAATGAAAATATTTAATCTTTTAATTGGTATGAATTTTTTTTGCATCAATTTTATCGACTGTAAATTATTTGAAATGAACAGAGATATATTTTTAAGTCCATAATAGTAGATTTAATCATGAACATTTTTTTTTTACTTTTACTAGTTTTGATAGCTGAGGAACAGAATGTTCAATTTCAATTGAATAAAAATAAAATTTCGGATGATCGTCAAATTTTGACAATTATTCGATCCAGTCGATTAATGATGAGAAAGAGAAGAAATCGAAATCGGATCATGTAAAAACTTTTCCTTCATCGGTACTTTTTCATCATGATGAGAGTGATGATGATATATGATGATATGAGAGTATATTATATGATCAGCTGTTCTGTTGCTACTATTCATGAGTTAGTTATTTTATTTTGCATCTTACGAGATAGAATAAATGTTTGGACTATTATTTTAAATGATATCAAATTATCATTGTTAAAAAAAAAAGAGATAGATTAATTGAATTAAAATTTGATTAGATTTAGAATAAAAAGATTTGTATTAGTTAAAAGCAAAAAATAGTAAAGTTTTGTTATAGTTAACTATTTACAAAGAAAACAAAGGAATAATTTAAAATTTGAATAGAAATTCTTTTTCACTTTCATCAAAGAAAACAATACAATTATTAGTAAAGCATTCAAAAGTTTTGTTTACAAATATCAAATATTAAAGGAAAAAATATTATAACTTATTTATTTGCCACATATTTCTTAAGCCTTACCTTTTCCTTCCCTATAAATGAATGAATGAATGAATTAATTAGTGATTTTTAATTATAATGTAAATTGATTTGAAGGTAAACATATATATATATATATACACATAAATGGATAAATACATGGATACATGTACCTTCACATATATGACAACACACATACACACACACACACACACATATAGATATGGACAGACTGACAGACATACACATATAAAATATGATTAATAATAGGTATTGAAGTTTGAAATCTTCTTCAGTTGAAATAATCAATGGAACAAAAATCATTTAAAGTCATTTTCTTATAAAGGGTAAAACAAAAGAGCAACAGAGCATTTTTACAGTTGTCTTATGAGGGACAGCAATGCGCATATATATATATATATATATACACTTCATTTGTTGTGTTTTCGATGATTTCAAAAATCAAAAATGCAGCAAAAGAAAAACAAAACGAATTTTCAAAATATGAATCATTTCAGTTGAAGAATAAAAAGTGTTGAAAGGAAGAGAGGGAAAGTAATCAATGTTCGTTGAGAAAATTATAGAAAAAAAGTGTCATCTTTTTCGGGAACAAAAACCGGAATTTGTTTTAGAAAATTACTTGACCTTTTTTTGTACTTCGTAGAAGAAACAAATTCGGGAAGATTTCATCTATCGGGTCACTAAAAAAAATTGCATTATTTTTCAACATTTGGATTTTTTTCTGCACTCAAATCTCTATTTCTTTCTTTTTTGTTAAAAAAAAAATTGGAAAATAATTTTTGAACATTTTAAAAAAAGAAAAAGAAAAAACATTTTTGAAATAATTTGAAAATTTCAAATCAAAAAAGGAAAAAAAAAAGATTATCGGAAAATCTTTTTCAAGTTCACTGTCACCAAAATCATTTTTTTTTAGGCCAAATCTTACAATTCTTCCTTCGCCATTACAATGATAATCATCAGGCCTTTTTTTGGTATGGTAGGAATGAGATAATATTTTATATCATAAATCCTGATCGTGGTAAATAGCGATCCGGAATAAGCGAATATTTGATAAATCTTACAATTCTTCCTTCTACATTACAATAATGATCATCAGGCCTTTTTTTGGTATGGCAGGAATGAGATAATATATTATATCATAAATCCTGATCGTGGTAAATAGCGATCCGGAATAAGCGAACATTTGATAAATCTTACAATTCTTCCTTCTCCATTACAATGATGATCATCAAGTCTTCTTTTGGTATGATAGGAATGAGATATTTTATATCATAAATCCCGATCCCGGTAACTAGCGATCCGAAATAAGCGAGCATTTGGTAAACCTTACAATAATTCCTTCTCCATTACAATGATGATCATCAAGTCTTCCTCCATTACAATGATGATTAAGGCTTTTTTTTGATATGACAAGAATGCGATAATATTTTATATTTGAAATCTCGATCCCGGTAAATAGCGATCCAGAATAAGCGAACATTGGTAATTCTTAATGCTAATAATGCTAATTTCCCTTTTATGCTAATTCTAAAATTTCATTCAACAAATGAAATCATTAATGAAAAATGATGGAAATTTTAAAATGTAGATATATACAAAATAAAAAAAGCTGAACAAAAAAAAAGTTGACAGCCAATAGCGAGCGATAGAGAAGAAACAATCAACAAATTTCTTTTCTCTTATTACAAAATGATATCAAAAATTCGGTAAATCAACGAAGGGCACACTTTTTAACAAAGTAAACTTTTAGCATTAAAATGAGGGACGTTTGATATTTCAAAATATTTTAATATAAAATTTAATTTCCCAAAAAAAAAAAATAAATTACAAAATATTAATTAAAAATTAATTGTAAAACGGTTAATTAATGCAATATCGAGCTAAAGCGTGACAATGATATTAAATAATTTTGCTAAAAATGAAACAATTGATCGTTAATGGAGAAGAAAGCGATCATATAAAATTTTGAGTTTTTACATTTATGCTATTAGTGTGTGAAGATTTTAGCAAAAAGATTTAATTTTAAAATTAGGATTAAACAAACAATCATTGATCCTTTTGCTTCTCTTTTTGAACTAATAGAATTAACAACTAAGAGTTAGAGCATATCATATAGCTAACAATATAAAGAAGAATATTTCAATTGAATTGATATGTAAAGGTAAAATATAGTTACTATCAAATTTCACTGTTGTAGTAAATTGTTGCAGAAAATTTAAATGTACTAAGGTAAAATATAGTTACTATCAAATTTCACTGTTGTAGTAAATTGTTGCAGAAAATTTAAATGTACTAAGGTAAAATATAGTTACTATCAAATTTCACTGTTGTGGTAAATTGTTGCAGAAAATTTAAATGTACTAAGGTAAAATATAGTTACTATCAAATTTCACTGTTGTAGTAAATTGTTGCAGAAAATTTAAAATTTAAATTGTACTAAAAAAAAATGCTTTAAAATTGTCTTTACATTGAATTTTTCATTTAAGCATTAGTTTAATAAATTTTTTTGCAATATTTATAAAAAATAATCTGAAAATTTAGCAAAATATTTGTTAACTTTTTGATATTTTTTGTAAAAGATGAAAATGATTTTATAGCGTAGAAAATAAAAAAAATGAAATAATAAAGGAATGCGAATTATTTTTATCAAATTTTTTCGGCTTTTTTATCGGATCATCGTCGAAAATTTCTATTATCATTATTGATAGATCAGAGATTTGTAATAATGGATTCAAATAGAAATGCATGATAAATGTAATATATTAAATTCGATAATATATTTAATTGCATACATTAAAATGGTAAGCATTGAACTGAAATAATATAATTATAACAAATTGGAAATGAATTGAATTGAATTGAAATAATATAATTGTAACAAATTGGAATTGAATTGAAATAATGTAATTGTAACAAATTTGAATTGAATCGAATTGAAATAATATAATTGTAACAAATTGGAATCGAATTGAAATAATATAATTGTAACAAATTTGAATTGAATCGAATTGAAATAATATAATTATAACAAATTGGAATTGTATTGAATTGAATTGAAATAATATAATTGTAACAAATTGGAATTGAATTAAAATAATGTAATTGTAACAAATTTGAATTGAATCGAATTGAAATAATATAATTGTAACAAATTGGAATTGTATTGAAATAATATAATTGTAATAAATTTTAATCAGAAAAAGAATAAGTGAAAATTTGTAGGGAAAAAATTGATATGATTGTAAAATAATTTCGTTATTTATTTCTAAGAAACAATTTACTTATTTACATAAAAAGTATATATCCAATTAATGGCGCAATACTGAAAACAATAAAATTATAAATCATTAATTACTATACTTATCGTATTGCTACTAATTTATGCAAAACATCAAAAAGAATAATATAAAAATAAATTAGAAAAAAATGCGTCATTCATTTCATACATTAATGTAAATAATAATTTATTACGAAAATGTAATTTATTGAAATTAACTTGGCAGTAATGAGTGAAACTCATTGAATTGAGTAAACAATAATCTTATCATTTATCAATAATCTTATCATTTATCAATAATCTTATCATTTATCAAATATCTTTCATTTACAGGAATAAAAATCTTTTTTTCTTTTGTGATTAAATTTTTTACTCTTTTTTATTATCATTTATTTTTTAAATTTAATTTTGCAAATTTTAGTATTTTACAATAAAATATTTTGATAAAAATGAAAAGGTGTATGTAGACAATTAAAAGTTTAAAGTGAATTGATCAATTTATCGATGAGAATCAGTGAATTGATCAATTATCGATGAGAATTGATCAATTTATTGATGAGAATTAGTGAATTGATTAATTTATCGATGAGAATTAGTGAATTGATCAATTTATCGATGAGAATTAGTGAATTGATCAATTTATCGATGAGAATTGATCAATATATCGTTGAGAGTTGATTAATTTATCAATAAGAATTGATTAATTTATCGATAAGAATCGATCAATTTATCGATGAGAATTAGTGAATTTATCAATTTATCGATGAGAATTGATCAATTTATCGATGAGAATTAAAGAATTAAATAACTTAAAATATTCATAAATTAAATTTAAAACAAATAGTATTACTAAATTTATAGTTAAGTCAAATTAAAATGATAAAATAATTGATAATTTTAAATCTTTGATTACTGTACAATGATAAAACTTAGCATCTCTATGTGAATAAAACAAAATTGCAACAATTTTGTCAATTGTTTTTGTACTTTTCGAAAATGTTTGCTTTTCATAAAACCTTCTCTTTCAAACAGAAATACAATTATCAATAAGTTTTTGTTTACAGAAATAAATAAAATGATGAAAAATGAAATTGTACAATCTCATTGCAAAAATTTGAAAATTTTTATATTTCATTTAATAAACTAGCATTGAGAGTGAAGAAGTTGTAAATTGCAAATGATATGATCTGATATGATATGGATTATCACTGATTGATCAAATAACTGTTAATAATTCTGTCATGTAAAAAATAAATGAATTCATTTCTAAGGATGAAATTAGCTTTACTTATTTTTTATACACATCAATAAATATATGTATACATGATATTATGTAATACAAATGCTTAGGCCTTATTAAGGTAAGCTTTTTTTTATTTAGTCTCTATTGAGATATCTTTTATAGAACTCTTTTATAAGAGCCTATACAGGATATTGTAGATTACGATTGCATTGCTTGGCATTCTTCAAGAATACTTAATAACTGTCTCTAACGTTGGAAAGCTATAGATAAAGGTTAAAATTAGTGTTAGAGAAATAAATATCAGTTCCTTTCATAAGCGCCTATGCAAATCCTTCTGCTATAATTTTTGAAATTCCACAAACTGATATCTTTAGATTACTGTTATTTTGGAAAATTCATCATTTATGCAAACTGTCATTAAAAATTTATCATTAATGAAAAAGCTTTTGCAACATTAAAATTTTAAAAGTCTAAAAAAAAAGTTTTGCAAATTGCAATCTCATGAATTTTATAACATTGCAAATAAAACTGAGATTCAATTTGCATTTAGTGAAATTAAAAGCTGTCAATAACGTTTAAAAAAAATAGTATTAAACGAGATCAGATTGGATAAATTAATGATATATGCAACTTAGATTAAGCCGATAATTAGCTAAAAATGAAATTTTATTTTAACTAAATTACTTGAAATGGTTGTATATATATATATATACATATATTTCTAGTGATCCTATTCGATCGATTAGAAACTCTTTTTAAACAATCGATGTTGTTGTTATTGTTATGCCTACTGATTTGATTGTGGCTGTCATTTACAAAAGGTCAGAGTAAGGCAGCAGTGTTGCTTTTTTTTGAAATTCTCTCCATTATATGTCAATTTTTTTTTCAAAAAATTTCAACAGAGCAGCAGTAGCAGTTGCAGTTGCAGTTGCAGTACAAAGCTACACTATTGTTTCTTGCCGATATAGGCGGTCTTAGACAAAGTTGCAAATATTTCAAGAAAGTTTAATATGCACATACATACACACATACACACATACACACATACATACATACATACATACACACATACATACATACATACATACATAAAGTTCATATAAAAATTGAAAGTTTTCAATTTCTCAATAATTTTTCGTGCTATTTTATTGCCTTTCCAATGTCGTCTTTAAGTTCGCTTTTTTTTAAATCTAAACTAGAAAATAATCAAAATGAAATTTGAAAAAAATGAATTCGTATTTTTCCCCCAAAGAAAAGGTAATTGGAATGATGAGAAAGAGAAAGTGCGTTATTGTCTGTCATTTAAAGATTTCAATCAATTCATCAATATCTTTTCTCGGCCTAATACCTAACAATCATTTACCTATTTGGCCATTTTAAACAAAAAAAAAAAAGAAGAACTTTTCAAACTTTCTGGTTTTGTACCTGTAATACCTGTAATATTAAATTTGTTTCTCTTCTTTCACCTAATGAAGCTAAAAAAAAAAAGGACTGTCGAAAATAGTATAAATAAGAAGATATTTTTTAAAAAGATTGGAAATCATTTACAATGTTTAATAATTTCTTTTCCGAAAAAACAAAAAACTATTTCGAACAGTTTAATTTTCCGGAAATGATTGAACAGACTAATTTTCCGGAAATAATTTTTTCGTCACATTAATTTAATTATAGTGGGGGAAAATCTAAAATGATTCTAAAGGTTTTTTAATGAAAATTTTTTAGGATATATTCTCAACTAACCTTTTACAATAACCGGCCACGTTAACATCTATTTGAAATAGGCTTGTTACAAGAAGTTAAAATAGCAGCATAGCAACACCAAAATAACCATTGCTCGGATGCTTCCAGCTTCTCATTCCTTAAAACTATTTACTTACAGCTATTTTAAAATATTAACGGTTAAAAAAAAAAAAAAGAATATATGCCAATTTCGATGTAATTTTTTATTTTGAAAATTTTTTTAATTTTTCACTTTCTTTTCTGACACCTTTGTCCTTCCTTAAATAGCATTATGCAAAGAAAGAAATGTGATAGCAAAGAGAAATTTTTTCCTTTTCTACTTCGAAAATGCCTTTAATGAATTGAAGCATCAAAGATCGAAGCTTAAGAATAGTAAAAACTGTGTAATTAAATAAACGAATCACTCGTATTTTGAATTATTTCTTCAGTATAAAATAGTAATAATTTAATTTCGATTCAACCTTGGCAATAAATTCACATGAAGATTCGTTTCGTCTAATTTTAAAATTTCAAATTTGATTGAAATTTTCAAGTTTGCAATCAATGTGATCCATTGATTGGCAGCTTTTCAACAGTTATTATTATCGATGATAATCTTCTATTATTAAAGCAATTATTTATTTGTCTTATCATAAATTGAATTTAAAATTTGTAGTAACACAAAGAATTTTTTGTTGAACAAGAAGAAATTACAGTAAGAAAAACAAGGCATATTTCAACGTGTTATGATAGCAGAGGACATATTGAGGGAAAGCATAAATTTTGAGATACATTGTGAAATGGTTGGAAATGTTTGAACAATTTATATTTTAAGAAATATTATCGAAAATTCTACAAAAAAAAACAAAGAAAAGAACATGAAAAATTACCAGAAGTCTGATAAAAATTCCTACCAAGTTAACTTGAATACATTTATTTTAGTGTAAAACATGCATGATACCCATTTTATACCTTACTTGTGTGAATTTTCCTGACAAACTAAAAAACAGCTGATTATTTTGAAATCAAATAGAGATTGAGGAAATTTTAGAAATTACACTCATTGATATCAATTATGATAGATACCCATTTTATATCATTCTTACTGAATTTTCCTAATAAACTAAAAAACAGCTGATTATTTTGAAATCAAATAGAGATTGAGGAAATTTTAGAAATTACACTCATTGATATCAATTATGATAGATACCCATTTTATATCATTCTTATTGAATTTTCCTAATAAACTAAAAAACAGCTGATTATTTTGAAATCAAATAGAGATTGACGAAATTTTAGAAATTACACTCATTGATATCAATTATGATAAAGGGGGAATGAATGAGTGATTGATATCAATTATGATAAGGGGGTAATGAGTGATTGATATAATTATGATAAAGGAATTAAGCGGCAATTATTAATGGATCAAATTCATTTTGTATAAATGTTGAAAAAAGTGAAATAATTTTTATGATAGATTGAAATAATCAAAGTTGGTGTTGTTCGATATTGCAAGAAAAAAAATCAATGCTTCTAAAAATTATTTGAAATATTTTGCAAATCAGATAACTGTGAAATTTGCATGTTTACAAATGATTTTTTTAACAAATTATAAATGAATATTTGAATTTATCAGGTGATCAAATTGATTTTTTTTTATTTTGTTTATCACAAAATATCATATAATAAATGAGAATGATCAATGAAATGATTCGATCGATTTCGTTTGCATTCATTTCATTCTTTCGTAATCTTTGATTTCAAAGAAAATAATAATAGAAAAAGTGCTCCCGTAAAAGATAAACAAACAAACAAACAAATATCAATATTATTATCACTTTAAAAATTAAATTAAATTCAAATATAATTAAATTAATATTTATACCAATTTACAGTATAATTAATAGAATGTTTAATTTCTATTTATTATTGTCAGAAATACAATGATTAAAACATTAACTATATATATATATATATATGTGTATGTATGATATATATTTATTTGTACTACAAAACAAATTTAAGAGATTCAAGATAAGCTATGTGAGAGAAAATAAATCATTGATTATAGACGAGAAATTTTGTGCGTTTTAAAGAGAATGATGAAAAAACTAAAGAAAGAAAGAAAAAATGAGCGAATAATTAATGATGCAATTATTGTTGACAACTTATCTCACATTATCAAATAGTCTTTTTTTCTCCTTTGTTAATTCATAGACATTCAGGAAAACTAATATATCGAAATATTTATAACTAAAAACTTGAAAAGTATACTTTTTCAATTCTTTCACCTTTTTTATTTGAAAAAGTCTTATTACCTTAATATGTATATGTGTGTAAAAATCATTTTTAGCCCTACCAAAAAGTACAGTATTCAAATTCTTAGAATGAAAAAAATAACATTTTACTGTAATTGCTTTACAATTTTTATTTTATTAATTGCAAACGAAAAAGAACTTCGAAAGATTGCATAAAATATTAAGTAATTTTTTGAAATAATTTGAAGATTCATTTTAATGCATAGAATTTATTTCAATGAGAGTTAGTCGTACGAAAATTTATTTCTTTTCCTTGTAAAATTGATACTGTAAACATACTGTAAACGGAGCATACTGTAAGCATACTGTAAACAAAATAACATTCGAAATATATATGCGATATCACATATCATGAAAAAATTTTTTTTGATTTTGTGATGATATGATCAATAATTTTGATGAAGGTTTTACTCGGATGACATAAGATAATTATCATAGAAAATTATGATTAGAGTAGATCGCCAAGGTTGAATATGGATGCCAGTATTAATTGCTGAATACTGATTCAGTGTTGGATGAGTATCATTTATAGCCTATTTGAACTCAAAGATCCCAAACAAAAAGGTAAATTAAGAATTTCCTAAATTGGAATTTCCTTGAATTCAAAGATTAAGAGAAGTTGGTAAACAAAGGAAACTTAATAAAGAATCACTTCCACCATCTGATAATTAAAGCCCATTAATTGAAGACATTTTAATAAAATAATTTTTACAGTATAGATTTCTACAATGCAAAAAAACACTTTGAATATTTTAACATATTCTAACGCAATTTAATTTTTGCTATTAATTTGATTGTGTATAACAAATTGGAAAATTAAATAAGCCTTTTTTTTTAAGCTGCTCTGTATTAGGATGATTTCTGGCAGCACTGTTACTTTTACATAAAATTGTATTAAATAAAGTATTCGTCAAATTTTCAATTATGACGGATTAATTTGTCTAAATTGGATAGGTTTACAATTACTTACAGTTGCAAGTAAAATCAGAAGTATATAAATCACAAATCATTATGATATGAAATAAATATTTGAACATTTAATTTCAGTCTCCCTTTTTTCTTTTCAACACTTACAGACTAATTCATTAACGTTGCAAATAAGATATTCTTTCTTTTCAACGCATAAAATACGATTCTTTATGAAACTTTCAATTTTGAGTTATGTAATTTTGGAAGAATAACAATTAATAAAAGGCTATCACAGATAAAACATAAAAATGATTGGAAAAGATTAATTTATCAATATGCTACGGATATTTTTCGTTTATCTTACCGAAAACAATTAGAATCATATTTAAATTAATTTTATATCATGCAATTCGACTCATTTCATATCATTACAATCTTCAAAATCCTAAAATCTAACAGTCTTCCCGTTTTTTCATCTCTCCATCTCTCTAATAAAAGCAATAAAAAAGGCATTAATTTATAGAAACTTATCAATGATTAAATATAATAATTATCCATTGAATTTGATAAATAAGCCATTTCAATATATGCAAATACAACAAGTATATTTCGTGAAAGAGTCAAAAAAAATGAACTTCAAATATCTCTAATACTTTAATACTTTCCTAAATTCATCAATCTATAAGAGATACGTATAAATAAATAAATGCATGCATGCATTCATTCATGCATGCATGCAAGCATTAAATTCAACTTCACATTCAACTACACAATTAACATCATTGGAAAACTGTAAATAATCTTAAATATTAAAATTATGAATGTGTTTTGTAGAAATTTATATTACAAAAATTATTTCCTCAAAACTTCGCCAATTAAACGATTGCATGATTGTGTTTATGTCAAAATCTTGCTTGTTTACTTATCATTATCACTTTATATGATCAATTGTAATTGTTATTTGTTATTGTTAACTTAACTTGAAATTTCGAAATAACCATTTCTTTGCATTAAATAATTCCTTGTTTATATTTTGCATTAAATTCTTTGTTTCGCAAATAATTCTTTGTATTAAATAATTCTTTGTTTCGAGAAAGTAATAAACAAATTATTCATTTTAATTTTTTTGGTGCTTAATTAACTGACTATAATAAATAGCGCTCTTTGAGCACTTCAAAACTACTTTTTTCGAATTTCGAATTCTACTTCTTATCACATTACTTAATAGTAAAAAGTATCCCGAAATATTTCAGTATTATATTACACTACCAACATTTAACATCCAAACGAACCACTTCTGAATTACTACATTCAACAAATACTCCCGAACTATATATTCTCCCGGATTAACAAGTATTCCCGAACTATATTTTCCCGGATCAACAAATACTCCCGAACTATATATTCTCCCAGATCAACAAGTACTCCCGAACTATATATTCCCCCGGATCAACAAATACTCCCGAACTATATATTCTCCCGGATCAACAAATACTCCTGAACTATATTCTCCCGAATCAACAAATATTGCCGAATAATATTCTCCGGATCAATAAATATATAAAAATTCACGAAGTGATCGACTCTATTACTGATAACTTCCAATAATTATCCCTATAAAGTCAAAAAGAATCAAACTCTCTTTCTCTCTCAAATAATTCTTTACCATTTATTCGACTGTAACAGAATAAAACTTTCTCTGAATTAAATAAACAAAAAAGAGAAGAAAAGATCCGCAATAAAAATTGACAGCTGCATTGATTATGAATTTTATGAATGATCACAAAAGTTTTAAATAGCAAAAAAGTAAAAATGAATGTTGCAAATAGATTCATTATTCCATATTGCGTAATCTGAAAATGCAATTTTTAGGCAACATGAAATAATCCGCCGAACTAAATTAATCATCCATTTCAATTATTCCTAAAAATATGTCACAAAAGCAAAAATCTGTCACAAACAAATGAAAAAAAAAACTTTTTTATGAAATAATTAATTAATAAAAAAGTGAAACAAAATTTATTTTTCATAATGAATCAAAGGAAAAACAAGATTAATTAAATATAAAATATTATTTTTTAATTATTTAAAATTTCTATAGATTATACTAAAATATATAATTTCTTTAATGATTAATATAAAACAAGTAGTTCTAGCAAAGGTATTATTTTTTAATAAATTACTTCTTTATATATATATATACGATAATTATAAGATAATTACCGAAGAATATCCATTCGACAAAATCGATCCTTAGATTATATTCTTCGTTTTTAATCGCATGAAATGATTGGAGATTGTTATATGATAAAGATTTGAGAGAATATAAATATCTATATATATATATATATATATATAATATGCTCATTCGATAGAATTGAATCAAATCGATACGCACTATTTGCAGCCGATACGTATTGGGAAACAAAGAAGAGAAACAAAGATAAATGAACAATGAATTTGTTTAGCATTTTATGGACCATTGTTTTTAATCAATGAATTCGTTACCGCTATTTTGGTAATCCTATATTGTAAAAGTTAAATATGCAAAAAAGCATATCAATTCAACATTTTACAATTTCAACATCTAATCATTGAATGAATAAAATGTAATAGTTAATTTTGAAATGAGAAGAATTTCGAAATATTTGGATTAAATTTATCATAAATTATTTTTAAACTATAAATTATTATTAATTACCATTAAATTAATTAATTTAAACATTTCAAACATTTATTTTTTTTATTTTCTATGATAAATATTTTCATTGAAAAAGATAAAAATTTAAAATTAATATAATTTTTCGAATAATTTTAATTATTTCAACATATAATTTTATAATTTATTATAAAAAATTTGGTATATTTCAAAAATTTTTATCAAATATTTTTGGTAATTTTTCTTTTGTTTTTTCATTGTTTTAAAATTTTCGACAATATTTGTTAAAATCTAAAATTATCCTAGAAAATTTCCAACCATTTCACAATGTATCTCAAAATTTATGCTTTCCCTCAATATGTCCTCTGCCATCCTCTGCCATTATCTTTACTGTGATTTCTTCATTTTCAACAAAAAGACGATCCATTTTCGACGTTTACTCATTTCTTCGTTAGCTTTTTCCTTTTCAACAAAAATTCTTTGTGTTACTACAAATTTTAAATTCAATTTATGATAAGACAAATAAATAATTGCTTTAATAGAAGATTATCATCGATAATAATAACTGTTGAGAAGTTGCCAATCAATGGATCACATTGATTGCAAACTTGAAAATTTCAATCAAATTTGAAATTTTAAAATTAGACGAAACAAATCTTCGCGTGAATTTATTGCCAAGGTTGAATCGAAATTAAATTATTACTATTTTATACTGAAGAAATAATTCAAAATACGAGTGATTCGTTTATTTAATGATATAGGTCGCGAAGATTTGTTTCGTGATTCGAGTGATTCGTTTATTTAATGATATAGGTCGTTTATTTAATGATATAACATTTTGATCAGATTTTTTTAATGCTTTACAATTTGCAATGTGAAAAAAGAAAAAGAAATTTTCATATCGCTGCAACTCTTTTCAACATTGTGATCATAGAAAAATTAGAAAGGGTTTTGTTTGAACTACTACTCAGCGGTAATGAACGAATCGAATCAAATCCGAATTATTAAATAGTTATTTTATTTTTAATATTGGAATATCTTTAATTAATGATGAAAGAGAAGATGGTGAAATTAAATAATCTCAATTATCAGTCTTATCTTAATTATCAGTCTTATATTCTTTCTGATATTGTTCAACAAAAAGGAATTATTTTACTTTTAATGTTGGAAAATTTTTAATTAATGATGAAAGAGAAGAAGATGAAATTAAATAATCTCAATTATCAGTCTTCTATTCCTTCTGATAATGTTCAACAAAAAGGAATTATTTTATTTTTAATATTGGAATATCTTTAATTAATGATGAAAGAGAAGATGGTGAAATTAAATAATCTCAATTATCAGTCTTATTTTAATTATCAGTCTTATATTCTTTCTGATATTGTTCAACAAAAGGAAGGGAAATGTATATCGCAAGTAAAAATATCTCAATAAAAGTAATACAAATAATTTTTGTTCTTTGATTCATTGACACTGAAATATAAAACTAATCAAACAATACAAATTCTTTCCAATAAAAACAATTTTCACTGTTCATATTTCATAAAAACAAATTATTGAATTGAAAATATGTGTAAAAACAAATTTCTTGTTATCCTAAAATTTTGACAAATTTTTTGATAAACCGTTGATGAGAAATAATAATAATAATAATAATAATAATAATAACCATTGATGAGTAATAATAATAATAATAATAATAATAATAATAATAATAATAATAATAATAATAATAATAATAATAATAGCCACTGATGAGTAATAATAATAACCAT